>LPNX011166499.1:402453-452224 GCA_001517045.1 Pseudotsuga menziesii
ATACACAATTGTACAAGAGAATCAGCTTGAGGAACAATTTATGATTTAACTTTCATTTGCTTATTATTCAAGAGAACCAAAGGTAGATTTTCTCATTCATCATTGTTTTGATGGGAAATATGAACAACTGAGAAGGAATATTGAAGCACCTTGAAGTATCTATAGTTATAAATCAAGTGAAAGGTTTGAAAGCTTGTAATTGAGGAGCAACAAAAACAAACTATATTGAATTGATCATTGTGGTGATGGGGAATGTACGTAACCGAGGAAGAAAATTAGCAAGGAAGAAGAGACCTCAAGAAGTACTTGAAGAAGAGAAAGAAAAGAAAAGAATTGACATGATGAATTGGAGTCTTTCTTTGGAAAGTAATCCAAATCCAATTATAGAGGAATTACCACGGTTCATCCTATCAATCCACTGTAAGGAACAAGGAAGCATTCACTAAAGGGACCTTCAATTTCCACAATAGTTGTTGAACAAGCACCCCATGGAAATTTTCAAGAAGCAAAACATAGGTGCTCATTAGGGGATGTTTTAATTCCCACTTCAAGTCAAAGTGATAAGTTACCATCTCAAGACGAAGCTCATGAAGAGGCGTTGGACATGGAGCCTACTGTTCTGAGAAGAAAATATTATTTGGACCATCGGTGAGGATGTTGGACTTCCACTATCCAACTACCAGGAAGAGAATGAAGGACAACAAGTTGCTACTGAAACACCAAAGCATATTGTTGATGCACTAGATGATATAATTCCAACCCCCTTACCTCCATTAGAAAACACACGTTGAAGAACTCCGAAGTGTATACAAGTTAATGAAGGACTCCTCAATTCCATTGAAGGTACGCTATCTAAACGTAGTATTGCTTATCAAAATCAATAGATACTAAATAAATATTTTGTTTCTAAATGTGATAGAGATAAATGTAGATTATTTTTATCATTGTTAAAATCTAGGGGCATGAATATTGTTAGGAAATCGTTAGGGATAAATATGATAAATAATTATGGACCAAGTTCTCATATAGTTAAAAGCTTAGTAGACACCTTTGGTAAAATTGGTAAGAACACACGTTCAAAGGACCGCAATGCGGATTGTCGTGTGTTGTCACAAGAAATTGTAAATAAGAACACCAGGGTCCTTCGTTTTCTCAAGCCTACATCTAAACTAGTTAATTTGAATGTAAAACCCTCAGTAGGTATTCTATTAGAAGAGAACATATTGACACAACCGCTCAGACATATTTTTGGGCCTTTATTGGGCGGTTGCCATGTCGTGACATGAAGCTAGTTGATGCAGTAAAGGGACTAGTGCAGATTTTTTGGCATGATCACACAAGGCCTTCTTCAAACCAGAAGGATGTACTAAAACTGAGAAGGGGTTCAAACGATCGTGAACCACATATTAATCATCTTCTTGATATAACACAGATAGAACTATACGAGAAATTTAGGAATGAACATAGACAATTTAATTTGGGGCAAAGATCTTTTGAGAAATGTAAGCCCTGGTATGTTAGAATAAATACTCTTCGTAACACTTGTTGTTGTAGATACCATGTAGAATATGAATATTACTATGAAATTTTTTTGCACATTCGTCGTGTGTTGCATACTAACCATGTGCAGGATTGGTCCTTGACAATACCACCGACTTCATCAATAGAAGTCATTCATAGTATCATGTGCAATAGGCCTAAGGGGAAAACATACTATGCAAAATCCTGTTTGGATGGAACTTGCTCCAACTGTACTGTAATGGCATTATTGAGCCAATGCATGCACAAGAGTGGAGACAATGAATTTGGGAACATGGTTACATACATGAAAAGTTTCAAATATATTGGCTATGAAATAGTCACAGGGAAAGAAAGCAAAAAAATACAATTGGTTACCTCTTAGGTACATGCATTTATCTATAAATTTATGTTTGAACAGATACATTTCATTCCTTACTTACAAAAAAATTGATAGGGGTCATAATGAGGTAGGGGGTTGAGGAGAAGGGATGAGTTGAAAACATAGAGAGAGAGAGAGAGAGAGAGAGAGAGAGAGAGAGAGAGAGAGAGAGAGAGAGACAGAGAGAGAGAGAGAGAGAGAGAGAGATGGATGGTGTCACCATCATCTTCATCACCATCACCATCACCATCATCATCATCCTATTGATCGTCATCGTCTTCATCATCATCATGAAAATCATCATGATCATCCTCATTATCATGACGTTCATCATCGCCATCTTCATCATCATCATCATCACCATCATCACCATCACCATCATCATCATCATCATCGTCATCATCATGTTCATCATGATCATCATGTTGATCATCATCGTCATCATGACCCTTATCATCATCATCATCGTATTCATCATCATCATCATCATCGTATTCATCATCATGATGTTCATCACCATCATCACCATCATCACCATCATCTTCATCATCATCATCATGTTGATGATCATCGTCTTCATCATCATGATAATCATCACAAGCATCATCATAATCATCATCTTCTTCTTCATCATCATCATGTTAATCATCATCATCATCATGTTGATCATCATCGTCTTCATCATCATGATCATCATGATCATGATCATTATCATCATCATCATTATGTTCATCATCATCATCTTCATCGTCATGATCATCATGCACAAAGGCAGGGAGGGCTAGTAAGTAAGTCATAGAGGGATAGTGAGTAAGGCACATGTGTCTTGATCATAATCGTCTTCACCATCATGACCCTCATCATCATCATCATCATGTTGATCATCATCATCTTCATCATCATGATCATGATCATCATCGTCATGATCATGATCATGATCATCATAATCATCATCATCATCATTATCATGATGTTCATCATCATCATCTTCACCATCATGATGTTCATAATCATCATCATCATCATCATCTTCTTCTTCTTCATTATCATCATTGTCATCATCATCATCATCATCTTCATGATCATGATCATCATGACCCTCATCATCATCATCGTCAGCATCATCATCATATTTATCTTCATCATCATCGTCATCGTCATCTTCATCATCATCATCTTCATCGTCATCATCTTCATCGTCATCATCATCATCATAATCATCATCATCATCATCATCATCATCACCATCATCTTCATCATGTTGATCATCTTCATCACCATCTTCATCATCATCATCATGTTAATCGTCATCGTCTTCATCATCATGATCATGATCATCATGAACATCATCCTCATCATCCTCATTATCATGATGTTCATCATCACCGTCTTCATCATCATGATGTTCATCGTGATCATGATCATGATCATTATCATCATGATGTTCATTGTAATCATGATCATGATCATGATCGTCATCTTGACCATCATGACCCTCATTATCGTCGTCATCATCATCATCATCATCATCATGTTGATCATCATCGTCATCATCATGATCATCATCATTATCGCCATGATCATCATCATTATCATGATGTTCATCATCATCATCCTCACAATCATCATCTTCACCATCATGATAATCATCATCATGATCATCATCATCTTCATCATGATCATCATCATCATGACCCTCATCATCATCATCATAATCATCATAATCATAATCATCATCATCATCATCATCATAATCATCATAATCATAATAATCATCATAATCATCATAAACATCATCATAAACATCATAATCATCATCATCATCATCATCATCATCATCATCACCATCATAATCATCATCATCTTCATCATCATCATCATGTTGATCATCATCGTCTTCATCATGATGATCATGATGATCATCGTCTTCATCACCATGATCATGATCATGATCATCAACATCATCATCATCTTCATCATCATCATCATCATCATCATCGATATCATCATCATCATCATCATCGACGTCATCATCATCTTCATCATCATCGTCATCATCATCTTCAGCATCATCATCATCATCATCATCATCATCATTATCGCCATCATCACCATCACCATCATCATCATCATCATCATCATCATCATCATCATCACCATCATCATTTTCATCATCATCACCATCATCATGTTCATCATCATCATCTTCATCATCATCATCATCATCTCCTTCATCATCATCATCGCCTTCATCATCATCATTATCATCATCATCGTCATCATCATCATCATCATGCTCATCATTGTCATCACCACCATCATGTTCATCATCACCACCATCATCATGTTCATCATCATCATCATCATCATCATGTTCACCATCATCGTCTTCATCATCATGATGTTCACCATCATCGTCTCCATCATCATGATCATCATTATCATTATCGTCATCATGATCATGATCATCATCATCATCATCTTCATTATCATGATGTTCATCATCATCGTCTTCACCATCATGACCCTCATCATCCTCATCATAATCATCATTATCACCATCTTCATCATCATCGTCATCATCATGACCCTCATCATCATAATCATAATCATCATCATCATCATCATAATCATCATAATCATAATAATAATCATCATCATAATCATCATAACCATCATAATCATCATAAACATCATCATAGCCATCATAATCATCATCATCTTCATCATCATCATCATGTTGATCGTCATCGTCTTCATCATCGTGATCATAATCATCCTCTCATGATGATGTTGATCATCATCGTCTTCATCACCATGATCATCATCATCATCATCATGATCATCGTCTTCATCATCATGGTCATCATCATCATTGTCATCGACGTCATCATCATCTTCATCATCATTATCATCGTCATCTTCATCATCATCATTGCCATCATCACCATCATGATAATCATCATTGTGATCATGATCATCATCTCGTCTTCATCATCATCAACATGTTCATCATCACCATCACCATCATCATGTTCATCATCATCACCGTCATCATCTTCACCATCATTATCATCATCATCGTCATCATCATCATCATCATGTTCATCACCACCATCACCATCATCATGTTCAACATCATCACCATCACCATGTTCATCATCATCATCATCATCATCATAATGTTCATCATCATCGTCTTCATCATCATGATCATCATTATCATTATCATGATCATGACCCTCATCATGATCATCATAATCATCATAATCATCATAATCATCATAATCATCATCATCATCATCATGTTGATCATCATCGTCTTCATGATCATGCTCATGATCATCATCAGCATGATGTTCATCATCATCGTCTTCATCACCATGATCATCATCATCATCATCATCATCAACATCATCATCATCTTCATCATCATGGTCATCATCATCATCATCATCGTCGTCGTTGATGTCATCATCATCGTCGTCATCATCATCATCATCATCATCATCATCATCATCGCCATCATCACCATCATGATCCTGATCATTATCATCATCATCGTCTTCATCATCATCACCACCATCATCATGTTCATCAACATCAGCATCATCATGTTCATCATCATCATCATCATCATCATCATGTTCATCATCATCGTCTTCATCTTCATCATCTTCATCATCATCATCATCATCGTCTTCATCACCATCATCATCATCATCATTGTCTTCATCATCATCATCATCATCACCATCATCACCGTCATCATGTTCATCATCATCACCATCATCATGTTCATCATCATCATCATCATCATCATCATGGTGGTCATTGTCATCATCACCATCATCACTATCATTTATAATCATCATTGTGATCACGATCATGATCATCATTATCATCATCATCATCTTCACTATCATGACCCTCATCATCGTCATCATCATCATCATCATCATGTTGATCATCATTGTGATCATGATCATCATGATCATTATCATCATCATCATCATTATCATGATGTTCATCATCATCGTCTTCACCATCATGACCCTCATCATCATCATCATCATCATCTTGATCATCATCATCTTGATCATCATAGAGTGATGTAGGGAAGGATAGTGAGGGAGGTATAAATAAGGTGTAGAGAGGTTTTGAGAGACGGGGAGTGAGGGAGGGACACACACACACACACAGATAGAGAGAGAAAGAGAGAGAGGGAGGTTGTGAGATAGAAGGGGGAAAACACACACACACATTGGAGTAATGAGAGAGAGATACCACCCCGAGAGGGAGGGATGGAGTAAGGGAGAGAAAGAAACATTTAGGGAGGGATGTAGAGAAAATGAGGGAGGTATATTTAGAAAGAGATAGGGGGTATGTAGGGATTATTGGGGGTATAGAGAGAAACATTTATATGCATGAAAAGAAGGGAACACTAAAAACATTTGCTTTGTTTCTAACCATAAAAAACATTTATTTTCTTATGATTTTATTCATTGCCTTAGCCGTGCACCTAACCTATTAATTGTGCTTAAAACTATCGCGTGCGCGTTTTACTTCAAGAAATCGTGTACGCATTTTTACTCTATATAACTCGTGCGTGTTTTAGGACTGTAAAAATAGTGGATTGTTTTTGTCTTAGAGCAACTTTACTATGTCTTTACGGAAAACCAATTATCATGCGTTTTTTTTCAATAGAGCACGAGCCTTCCTATAGAAATACTCACAATACACATTCTCCATCATTCTTTTTGTTATGCAGGTGTAGCATTGAGGACATCTTTCATGGTTGAGGAGCACACAGGATAAGATATCAAACTTCAATATCATTTCATGGTGATGGTGGATATACACAATTGTACAAGAGAATCAGCTTGAGGAACAATTTATGATTTAACTTTCATTTGCTTATTATTCAAGAGAACCAAAGGTATATTTTCTCATTCATCATTGTTTTGATGGGAAATATGAACAATTGAGAAGGAATATTGAAGCACCTTGAAGAATCTATAGTTATAAATCAAGTGAAAGGTTTGAAAGCTTGTAATTGAGGAGCAACAAAAACAAACTATATTGAATTGATCATTGTGGTGATGGTGAATGTACGTAACCGAGAAAGAAAATCAGCAAGGAAGAAAAGACCTCAAGAAGTCATTGAAGAAGAGAAATAAAAGAAAAGAATAGACATGATGAATTGGAGTCTTTCTTTGGAAACTAATCCAAATCCAATTATAGAGGATACCACGGTTCATCCTATTAATCCAACATAAGAAAAAAGGAAGCATTCACTAGAGGGACCTTCAATTTCCACAATAGTTGTTGAACAAGCACCCCATGGAAGTATTCAAGAAGCAAAACATAGGTGCTCATTAGGGGATATTTTAATTCCCACTTCAAGTCAAAGTTATAAGTTACCATCTCAAGACGAAGTTGATGAAGAGGCATTGGACATGGAGCATACTGTTGAAGAGGCGTTGGACATGGAGCCTACTGTTCTGAGAAGAAAATATTATTCGGACCATCGGTGAGGATGTTGGACTTCCACCATCCAACTAACAGGAAGAGAATGAAGGACAACAAGTTGCTACTGAAACACCAAAGCGTATTGTTGATGTACTAGATGATAGAATTCCAACCCCCTTACTTCCATTAGAAAGCACATGTCGAAGAACTCCGAAGTGTATACAAGTTAATGAAGGACTCCTCAATTCCATTGAAGGTACGCTATCTAAACGTAGTATTTCTTATCAAAATCAATAGATACTAAATAAATATTTTGTTTCTAAATGTGATGGAGATAAATGTAGATTATTTTTATCATTGTTAAAATCTAGGGGCATGAATATTGTTAGGAAATCGTTAGGGATAAATATGATAAAGAATTATGGACCAAGTTTTCGTATAGTTAAAAGCTTAGTAGATTCCTTTGGTAAAATTGGAAAGAACACACGTTCAAAGGACTACAATGCGGATCATTGTGTGTTGTCACAAGCAATTGTAAATAAGAACACCAGGGTCCTTCGTTTTCTCAAGCCTACATCTAAATTAGTTAATTTGAATGTAAAAACCCTCCGTAGGTATTCTATTAGAAGATAACATATTGACACAACTGCTCAGACAGATTTTTGGGCCTTTATTGGGCGGTTTCCATGTCGTGACATGAAGCTAGTTGATGTAGTAAAGGGACTAGTGCATATTTTTTGGCATGATCACACAAGGCCTTCTTCAAACCAGAAGGATGTACTAAAACTGAGAAGGGGTTCAAATGATCTTGAACCACATATTAAGCATCTTCTTGATATAACACACATAGAACTATACGAGAAATTTAGGAATGAACATAGACAATTTAATTTGGGGCAAATATCTTTTGAGAAATGTAAGCACTGGTATGTTAGAATAAATACTCTTCGTAACACATGTTGTTGTAGATACCATGTAGAATATGAATATCACTATGAAATGTTTTTGCACATTTGTCGTGTGTTGCATACTAACCATGTGTAGGATTTCTCCTTGACAATACCATCGACTTCATCAATAGAATTCATTCATAGTATCATGTGCAATAGGCCTGAGGGGAAAACATACTATGCACAATCTTGTTTGGATGGAACTTGCTCCAACTGTGCTAGAATGGCATTGTTGAGCCAATGTATGCATGAGAGTGGAGACAATGAATTTGGGAATATGGTTACATACATGAAAAGTTTCAAATATACCAGCTATGAAGTAGTCTAAGGGAAAGAAAGCAAAAAATACAATTGGTGACCTCTTAGGTACATGCATTTATCTATAAATTTATGTTTGAACAGTTACATTCACGAGGTCTTCACTTAGTGAAACCATGCCATAGCACGTTCGTTCGTGGCATATGAAACAATACCCCTATTTTCAAAAAATATTGGAAAATACCTCCCAAAATCATTTTTTTTAATCCCCTCCCAATATGCCTTGCTGATTTTAAAAAACCCCTATTTTCCCTATATATTGCATGTATCCATTTTTTCATTTACATTTTTTATACCCCTTTATATTTCTACCTAAGGAAAAAAAAAACTAAACACAAGAAATGGCAACACTTGATAGGCGCCCTTACGCAAATCACTTTATTAGGAATTAAAATGTATCACATGATGTCAAAACAAATAAGAGAGGGTTTATTTGTACCAATCTCAAACAGTAGTGTGTTTTCCCCAAGAAGGGTTCAAAAATGAAACTTACACCATTTTGGTATCTAGGAGATTGTACAACTTCATAAACAAAATTGATTTGGAATCTTCAATGCATACTGTTAATCTTTTTAGAATAAAAGATTAACTATATTAGTAGTAACTATACACTATATTTTTATTATTTCTATTACACAATAGATCCTTTGAAGTCACAAAAGACATTGCATATTCTTTCCCATCACTTGCAAATATAAGACTAAGACTCCTAAGTAATTTGATACAAAATAGTAGCGTGAGATGAATTTTGAAAACCTTAATAATTCCTACTCTTTGAAATTATCAATTAAGAGGCCAAGCATTCTTTTAGAATAAAGATATATTATGCATCAAAGGCTCTTGGTTTCTTTGGGATCTTTCTTACATGAGGCATATCAAGATGAATCAGTTCTTGAGGTAACATGTATCTTCTTGCATTGTCAAACTTTTAGATTTAGTCCATAAAAAAGGGTAATCTTACTCTATTGGAAATAAGTAGGGAAGAATCTCTTTACTTACTACATGTTATAGTCTTGTATCTTGCTTGTGATTGTCATATAAGGAGGGTTACAAGTTTAAGTGTGCATAGGCTAGGGTATGAGCTAAGATCTAGATATTAAAGGTGTATGCTTTAGGGTGACACTTCCTTGGAAGGAATTGCCTGAAACCCCAAAGGCTTGGAGAAAATTTGTCATGTTTTGCAGGTGTTCCAGCCAAGCAATTTCAAATTGTTATAGCAAGAACTAGCAGATAAAATTAAAGTCCCAAAGAACACGGCTAGCCCAAGTGCAATCTAGAGGATGATTTGGAGATTGTTTTGTGACCTGTTTCAAATTACGAGCTGAAAATTATCCCCTGGCATTTTGACATGTTCAGGAAGTTCATCTAATTAATCTAACACCTTGAATAACACCTTGCTTTAGAAAATCTTCTCAAGCAAGGCCTCACCTTGGGCCATAACTTCATATAATCTAAGAAATTAATTGGACAACTTATTCCACCTTTAATTTCAGTTTTTGATGTATTTATATTGCATCAAATGAGCCCACTGTTTAACCATATTTGGCATTAATTTATCGTGAGTTATTTTCTACAAAAGATCATTTAAAATTCCAGAATTAATGGTCTTGCATTATTCATATTGATATCTTGTATCCTTGAGTATTTCAATTTCAAGTGTTTATTGTTTAGCAACTTAATAATCTTACATGATCAAACACTCTTTCGGAGATTAACTTGGTAATTCACTTGCACAATTCTAATTAAGTTTTCATCATTTCCCCCTAAGCTCTCTCTATAATTTACCAAGTCAACCCTAGGGAATCCCCACTTGACCTTGAGAGTTAGTCAAAAGCAAGGGAGGTTAACACTGAGGTAACAGTGGTGCTGCTTTCTTCCGAAGTTGCTTCTCGATAGCACTAGTGGATTGGGACTTTTCCACCCAAGTGCTAAATAAGGAAAAATTTATCCCATGGGCTAATTTTCGGTATTTTTTTCGAAGAAAAAAAAATCGTCAATTTCCATTTTCACTAAACTATTCACTCAAATTCCATATGATAAATTTTTTAATCTATATCCCTAAAATTTTCCCTGGTGCTAAATCAAGCTGTAACATAGTACAATAAAAATTGCGGCATATGTAAAAGCATTTTGTAATCTGTTATGACAAACTGTCCAATGGAATATCCATGGCAATTTACAAATCAGAGACAAATCCATAACACATTGTATATTCTATGGTGTCACCTTAATACAAGATGCAAGGAGATGCAATTATCAACCATTGTTGATCCATTCATGCTTGCATTACATGACATGATTACAAGAAATTTTAAAAAACATAGAAAGGGAAAAGAGTGAGCTCCATTATGCATCTTATGTTGCTGAACAAACTATAAGAATAAAATGACCATGATTGCTTTAAATCCCAATAGGTTCATATTTGCTTCTCACATTTAGTGTCCTCATCATTGTGTTGTTCATGCAAACAAGATAACCCCAACCTCTAAAGAGGGATCAAGTTCTATATGTCATAATCAATCTAAAACAACAGCCAATGAACTGAGACAATAACAGAAAACTAAGACAATCAGTTCAACAAGCTAAAACCAAGATATGGAACCACATAAAAATAAGCTCTATCCATGAGACAATTACCACATGAACCCTTACAGCAAGGTATAAAAGCTTCAAATTTTAAATTTACAGCAGATTGAGTGAGCTTATAACAGCATATTCCCTACATAACTATTTAAGGATGAATAAATATCTCAATCAATTCATATGAATAATAATCAACAAACTACAACTTATAGAACAAAATTGCTGATTATGGAAGCAATCCCCATCTTGTCACTGATCGTACCAGAAATACAACTGAGAGAATTCTTTGATGCCTTGTTAAGCCAGAAATGTTGAGCTTTTGTCCTGTAGTACTAGTAGGTTCTTGGATTTGCTGCACAATTTCTGCAGGCCTTCTCCTCAAACCATATAACGATTCCAAAAATGAAGCATCTATAAAATAAGAAAAATGAAAAGGCCATTCTCAGAAATGCTTCAAAATATCAGTAAAACTGAATGCTAAAAAAAAGAAGTTTTCATTCCAATAGATCTCTGATTCTCTCACCATAATTCAGCTCAGAGAATACTTTTTCTTGCTAATTAGAAGATCTGTTTTGCGGTATCACTCTTTCAAAATCAAAGGCCTTTACACGTGAAGATTGTGTTCTTCCATTTGGCTGAAAAAGTTACGATCGTTCATCTTTTTTACTTTAAATATTCAATGTGATGCAATAAATACTAGTGTTTCTTAGTGANATTTACGATCGTTCATCTTTTTTACTTTAAATATTCAATGTGATGCAATAAATACTAGTGTTTCTTAGTGATACGTACGCGCATTTTTTACTTGCAGCAGATGTGAACATATAGAATGATCAGTATGCAACTGCTGTCATTCAAGATAAGTTCTCCAACTCTTAAATCAGCATCTCCTTGTAGNAAAATAAGTTCTCCAACTTTTAAATCAGCATCTCCTTGTAGACAGTAAGATATGTAAAGAGGTTGCAAGGACCAATATCAAATGAAAAACAAAGTGTATGTACTATGGGCATAGACAGGCAAANGCATAGACAAGCAAATGCATACACATTTTTCATTAATAAATTAAGCACCATACTAATTCCATCCATGTCTGATAAATTATAAGCATCCATCCAAGTTTGAGAAAATGAATAAAATCTAACATATACCAAAATTCCAATATCTACAGGCTCTCCCTAATTCATAAATTTCATACTAATTAAAAGGATCTCAATGTCAGCAAATAAAATCAATTTGCTGTAGTGATTTAGATAATGTAAGAGACGGCTACCAAGGTAACTGTGAACAGCCATAAACACAGTTTGCTAACCAACAACCTCCTCATAGTTTGTTTTGTTAAACACTACAAATATCAATAGAAAAGACATAGCAAATATGGCAAACAAACTTAATCAAAATAGAATTAGAACAATGAATTAACTCCCCAAAAAAATCCAATGAGTTTACAGTATTTCATATGTTTTGAAAACAAGTTGAAACCATTTTTCATAGCCAAATCCTTCACTTGCCAATATACCCTCTCAATACATGTTAGTACCCAGTTGTAAGAATATACATGATCACCTAGACATGTTCCTAGCTCTATGAAGTTGAAGAAAATCCACCCTCAATAGACAGGGGGGAACATGCGTTAACTCCCCACAAACATCCAATGAGTTTACCATATTTCATATGTTTAGAAAACAAGTTGAAACCATTTTCTATACCAATTTGAATTTTATGCCTCAGTTTACTAAAAATATTAAAATACTAAAATTTTCATGAAAAAATATATTATAAAGATTCCAAACCATTAGAGACAAAATATGCACAGTTTTCTCATTTATATACCATGTAAGGGTGAATATATCAAAATGGCGCTGAGTGCATTACATATTTGAAACAAAATATATAATCAACAAGGCTCTAAATGGCCTCTAGAATCCAAAACACAACACGCTACAAGGTAGTAAGGTACTAGCCTACTACATATCACTGATCAACATGATCAATCACCAAAAGTATAAATTTATCCTTACTTTTTAATACCTACCATCCAAAGCAAAGCATACTTTTTATTAACTTTATCTTATTCCATATCCAATCACTAATGACAATGAAAATATACCAACAATTATGACACAAACATCAAATGACAATGAAAACATCCCACTCACATTAATGAAGGTAATGACAATGGAAATATCCCATGAAATGATTAAACTTTGGAGGTGGAATGTGGGCTCCATGACCCCATCTTACATACTTTATGTGATGAAGGTAGTATACTTTATTTGATCGAATGAAAGATAAAATCATACAATGGCATATATTCCATGAAGGGTATTCCATTTTTCTGTTTCCACTCATCTCATCTTCTAACCACTCGATATAATTGTACATAAAACAGAGTATATTTTAGATGTTCACAAAATAAATGGTAGATACAATATGAGTATGAGTGACTACCGAAATTCCCTATAATATAAATATTTCAATTAAATGTATTATATATCAGGCATAAAGGCCAAGCAATATAAGATAATTCAGAGCACATAGGCAGCATGAGGCTAATGAAAATCAACGAGGAGGCTTGTTCTTCTAGGGCTTCACCACAACAACAACAGGGCACTGTGCATGGTGGACACAATGGTCACTCACACTGCCAAAAACCAAAAACCATCCTGCAGAATACAATATCCTCTGCTTAAAACAAGTGTTGTATTACCACCCAAAACACAATTATAAAAACCTGAAAAGAGAATGGCCAGTTTTTTGAAACAACAATGACATGAATCTTCCCAAATCATGCATATCAATAATATTGCTTCTTTTGCAAATGCACTTCTTAAAGCTGCAAATAAGGAGAGATCTCATTCAGCCATACCTCTTAAGAGCCCCATATCCATGACTACCTAGCACCAACATGTCAGGATTATACTTCTTGGCAACATTACATATGACCTCCCTGGCATCTCCAGTGCGAACCTCCATCTCCGGAATCACCTGGCACAGTGATATAAAAAAAATTAAAGATTTTCTATCAAGAAATCACAAGAAAATATCTTTGACATGTAGAATAGTTGGTGGCCGGTATGGTTAAGACGCCCTCTAAGCTGAAAAGTCGCTGGTAGCTGGTTCTAATCCAGCTAATACCAAAAAGTTTAAAAAATAAGACAAAAAAGCTACAGAATGCCATTGGTTGGTGTGAACAGTGCATGACTGTGAAGTGATCTTGGAGAGTGTACTCATATCTGGAAACTTATATGATAGGATGAATATCATGCCCGATCTAGTGATGGTAATGGACGTTCCGATTAATTTTTTCAATCCTGATAACATGGAGCTGATCTATTGAAGGACCTTGCTCTTAAAAGTTTGCAATCCTATCTATATTGAACCAAGACTGAACTGATGGAAACTGCTTGAAGTTAACTATATCAACAAATTCTGAAATAATCATAAAGGTACTTAACCATAAGTCCACTTTGAACCAGTATATTGCTGAAAGATGGGTTTTGATTTGAATTATAAAAGATCAAGGTTCAAATGTAAACTTCAAGTTTATTAGCCACACACATTTTCACTGTGGTAGGGAGGCTTGCACTGGCTTCTAACTGCACTTTAATTTTTTCTTCTGTATTAAAGGATTTCAAGATTAAATCAAAAAGCAGTTTCTAGACTAAATTAAAGAACATGCTAGTATAGACTGATCTATCTAATCCCAGGTCTAATGTATACTCCAAGATTGCAAAACTCAAGCCTTCACATTTTGAATTCCAATAATGTATACTCCAAGATTGCAATGCTCAAGCTTTCACATTTTGAATTCCAGTTATGTATACTCCAAGATTGCAAAGCTCAAGCTTTCACATTTTGATACCAATTTTTGATGCATCAACTATTTCTATGAATTCAAGAGTTACATCCTCCAGCTTGGCATGCTAAAGCCATATCATAACCAAACCCAGATTATGATTAATAGATCTACTCCAAATCCTATATTATATACATTCAATCCACCTTCTAACTTCAATGCATTAGTATACTTATATACATTCAATCTACCTTCTAACTTGAATGCATTACTTATATACATTCAATCCACCTTCTAACTTCAATGCATTAGTATACAACGAAACACACTGGTAATGAATCCCTACTACAAGATGTAGTAGCCTCAGAGCATTTTGCTTCTCTCCACACAATCTGAACTGAAAGAATAGTTAAGATGAATTCAATACAATAATTTGAAATGAAAGAATAGTTTAGATGAATTCAATACAATAAGCATGGAGGGATTTAATACAATAAGCAGAAAAATTATTAGCATTCAACTAAACATCTATAGAATTATATTAATTTTGAATCAACCCTGCAATCTAGTCCACACCAACTTGTTTAATTTCAATGTACAATATGAGTGACCTTACTTACATCTTTGGATTTGCATATTTTCATTGCTCTTTCCAAAATACTCTCCATAGATTTCTTGATATCCTTTTCCAACATCTTCTACACATCTAATGGTACCATGAAAACTGCTCACGCAGAACTGCAATCAGAACTGGGCCTCTATAATAAACCCCAAACAGAATAAAACACTTCAAAATGGAATGCCATCGAGAGTTGTTCTGTAGCTAAAAAGACTAAATATACTTTCAACCAATAAAACCCAAAAGCCTATACCATTTCACAGTGAATTACATCCTACCAATCTTCATAAATGCCATAGAAAAATGCCTGAAGAGACTAACCTGGGCTTCCAGTTGTGAGAGGGAAAACTGAAGCTCACTGAGCATGAATGATAATGATTCTATCCTGCGATGCAAACAGATTGTTAAGGGCCCATTGGAGAGCGTTAACGCTCTCCTCTGTCTCGTTTATGGGCACCAATATAAGCCTGCTTGATTTCTTCTGCTCCTCCATGGACACCAATGCACAAGATTTTCTCTCTGCTTACACCTATCTTCACGCCCACTAATTTTTTTTGCTTCATGCAATTAAGAAAGAGGTTATGGTGAGGATTGTTAGTCATACCAGTCAAACTGCCTGAAGATGAATTTTTACCGTCTATATAAAAATTAAACAAGAAGCCTCCACTCCACTAGGGTTTCATACCAGTCAAACTGCCTGAAGATGAATACTTGCCTTAGTTCCTTTAGGGGCATAAATTATGAAGAGAATCACATAGACGGTCTCCATTAAAGCGCCTTCCCCATTAACCGTAGAGATCAATAGTCCGCCGGGCTTGATTAATCCATAATATGTCCACAACAAAGTGCTCAACAATGTGTAGATATAAGGCAGAGAGTTGAAATCCTCTATGGACTTCTTTCTCATTATGCGAAAAAATGTCTTACTGTCCATCAAAACATAATTAGAAACCAATATTTACAGAGTCCCTTACAGTGTTTGTATATAACGATTTAAAACATTTCAGAGCTTACACTGGCGAGATGAAAACGAGGATCGATATCGTTTTCTGCACCGTTTTTTCCAAACTTCAAATAAATTAGAAAGATCACATCACGGTCCATTAATTTCTCAAACTAATTCAACAACCTACAAGAAAAATTATACCGCATTTACATTAATATGAAACTACGTTAAGTGCAATAGATATACTGGTGAGAATCTCACCTATAACACCAACAATGAAGCCCATATCTGCCATCTCCACTGTATGCTCGGAACCAGTACAAATTATTCTTTCTACTGGGAAATACTACACATATATCCTTGTGCAATCTCAGGGTCTGATTTATACTAACTGGGAATAGTCCAAACCAACCATTGGAGTGAGTGTGACCACAACCCAGTAAAGTAAAAACAAATAAAAAGAGAATAATACCAGCTGCGCTCATGGAAGCTGCTCTACACTCTGTTCAATTGCTGAAGTCTCAATGTGTCATGAGGGCCAGAGGATTAATCTAGAACACCCTCCACGGAACCCCCGGACGCTCAGTGAGTCCCATGTGCTTGCTCTAGTCTCTCGAGATGAAATGGAAAGATCTGCAATTGTCTGTTCCACATTTATGGTCTTGGAAGAAAGAAGCGTCTTCAGGGTGCACACAGGATTGGAGCTCTGGTGAAGGGCGCGGGCAGAAAACCACAGGAAAACCTATGCATCATATGCAGGGGTGCAGGCAGGCTTGTCTGTTCCACATTTCTGGTCTTGGAAGAAAGAAGCGTCTTCAGGGTGCACGCAGGCTTGGAGCTTTGGTGAAGGGCGTGGGCATAAAACCACAGGAAAACCTATGCAGCATACACAGGGGTGCAGGCAGGCTTGGAGGACTAGTGAAGGGCACGGGAAGGATTGTGGAATAAAATATCCCTCAACATATTGGATATTTATATAGTTAAAAAAAAAACCCTTTTTATCCCTAATATACCATCAATATATTAACTTTTAATTTTTTAATTTTAACCCCCCCAATATGAACGGACGTGATATCATATTGGTCCCCAGGTGACGCCCCCGTGGTTACATTTCATTCCTTACTTACAAAAAAAAGATCATTTTGTGTCAACAGGTACAAGTTAGTGACTTCGTCAATGAATTTATTGAAAAGACACATCAATATGTTTAGCATGTCCACTTGGCACGATGGTAGGATGAGAAGTTTAGAATATGCAGAGATACATTTCCCCATGGTACTATACTTTTAGTTGTTGATTTTTCCAAGAACTACACTCTGCAACCTCAAAATGAGATCCAAAGTCAGTATTATCACTTTGAGAAGGTTTCCTTGATGGTGCATATCACATAAATAACAGTGAAGAGAAAAGATAAATTCTAAGGAAGATCACTTCTACATAAGTGATGATAGGTGCCATGAATTACACTATGTACGTCATTGCTTCATCATGTTCTATGATCATTTGAAGGACAGGAACATATAGATGGATCGACACTAGATTTGGTCTGATGGATGTGCTGGTCAGTTCAAAATTGCACGCATATTTCAATGGTTGTGTTCATTGCATAAAAACTACAAAGTTCCTCATATGTGGAACTATTTTGAGACTGGGCATGGTAAAGGAGATCATGATGGAGCAGGGGCATGTGTCAAAACATCCCTACGAAGAGAGGAATTGACATTATCTACAGTATCTACTATTCGAAATGCTCAATCTATAGTTAGGTGGTGCACGTCAGTAATGGTAGAGGAATCAGCTATGCGAGTAGAATCCACAAGAAAGAGACATGTGGAGAGATTTTTTTGGGAGGTGGTAGACATAGATTGTTCACATGCATGGGAATGCAAGACTGTTCCTAAGAATCGTGGCTTTCATTTGGTTTGAAGCTCTGATAACCTAGTATTTGAAATTTGGACCAGAAAACTCGCTTGTTTTTGCCCGCCTTGTTGTGATGGTGACTGGGATGGGTGTGAATCATTGGATTGGGTTGATGGATGGGATTGCATATCACT
The DNA here is from genome assembly GCA_001517045.1 of Pseudotsuga menziesii. NCBI lineage: Eukaryota > Viridiplantae > Streptophyta > Pinopsida > Pinales > Pinaceae > Pseudotsuga > Pseudotsuga menziesii. The sequence continues at coordinate 421,092 of LPNX011166499.1, forward strand.
TACACTTGATCAGTGTGAAATTGTTGAGTTAACTCCATTGGAAGAAGACCAATTATCTATTTCTATAGATTTTGATCATGTCTCAGACCTTGTACAACCTAGTATGATGCATTTCCTTAACATTTTTTTGTTGATTTACGTAGTCTTGAAACTCACATTAATGGCCTTGTATCACACAAAAAATATTTGATCATATACCTACAATCATATTATGCAGGAAACATAAACGCAGTGGTTTCCTCAAAAGATAGTGAATGGGGTGGTGATTACTGGTTGGCACGTTGTATAGAGGGAACGCAAACCCTCATTATGTCCATGAATGGCGATGAAAACAACCACTTCCCAATCTGGTCTATGGTTGTTAAAGGTGAATACCTTACACATGACAACAATGCAAGAAAGAAGGGTGGATATGTTTACAGGGATTACAAACCAGGTGCAAGTGTGTATCACTTTACCAACTTAATCATTGGTACAAACCTCCAGGTACGAACAATGCCTAGCCGAAATTCATCGAAGGTACGCTACTTATTACTAGATACAGAGCACGAGAGACTAATGGAGACCATCATTATAAGAGATGATCCAGAGGGATTGGTTGTATGATAATAGGTGGGATCTAGCATGATGAGGTATGTACCATAATTTTAATTTTCCCATGTATGTTTCTTATGAATATGTCAATTTTGTGTTCTTAATATGCGAAATTTTCCATAATGTTGTTTATAAATATGCCAAAAGTTCTCTTGTATGTCAAGTTAATGAACATGCCAAATTTTACATATGATCAATAAACCCTATATATCAATCATATGAACATTTCAAGATCTCATTCACATGATATACATAACATTAGAATGCATACATGTACCTCTTTAGGTCATACCTGTCAAAGTTCTTTGTAGGCTCTCTTACAGGACTAAAACCCTAATTTTTCAAGTAGGTAATATTGTCAATGTTTTCAGCCAATATATAAAACTAGGATGATGGAAACAAGATGCACAATGATAAATTTCTATTTTAAGGCTTGTATAATTTCCTTCTTGACAACTCACCTCTTATACCATGTTAATTTTTTTATTATAACCATTAGTTCAATGCATAAAGGTAACCATAAAACATTTACATAAAGAATTTAACATGTAGGATCTAGTATCTGGAGGTGACCTGCAACTCGCCATAGATTGATGCTCATGCCTCTGATTGACAAACCGTCAATTCAGTTGGATTCATGATATGGGATTTTAGTTAGGGGGGGGCCCTCTCCCGCCTGTCCATTTCCTGGTGACCTCCATATATGGTGGTTTCTGAAACTAGGGTTTCGTTCAGTAGGGGACAATGCATTTCACGCCAACGAGGCCCAAACTTGGAAAGCCACAGATGATGGGGATGCAGTTGGTGTTTCCATATTTCCCATGCCTAAACATGCTAGTAGGAGTTGACGGGATTCAAAATTGTGGCTCCGTGACATTTTTTGCGCACCGGGCACAAGTCCACCAAGTGTCCCTGAATGGTATCTAGAGGTGAACTACAACTCGCCATAGATCGATGCTCGAGCCTCTGATCAACAAAATATTGATTCCATTGGATTCATGACGTGGTATTTTAGCTAGGTGGGCCCCTCTCCCACCTATCCATTTCCCGGTGACCACCGTATATGGTGGTTTATGAAACTAGGGTTTCGCTCAGTAGGGGAAAATGAATTTCACACCAACAAGGGCCAAACTTGGAAAGCCAAAGATGGCAGAGATGCAGTTGGCAGTTCCATATTTCCCATGCATAATCATGCTAGTAGGAATTGACGAAATTCAAAATTGCGGCTCCGTGACGTTTTTTGCGCACCGGGCACAAGTCCACCATGTGTCCCTGAACGGTATCTGAAGGTGACCTAAAACTCATCATAGATCGATGATCGGGCCTCCGATCGATAAAACATCAATTCCGTTGGATTCATGATGTGGGATTTTAGCTATGGGAGGCCCTCTCCTGCTTGTTCATTTCCCAGTGACCAATGTATATGGTGGTTTCTGAAACTAGGGTTTTTCTCAGTAGGGGACAATGCATTTCACGAAAATGAGGGCCAAACTTGGAAAGCCATGGACGATGGGGATGCGGTTGGAATTGCAATAATTACCGTGCCCAAACACGCTAGGAGTTGACAAAATTCAAAACTGTGGCTCCGTGACATTTTTTGCGCATTGGGGACAAGTCCAAGTGTCCCTGAATGATATCTGGAGGTGACCTGCAACTCGCCATAGATCTATGCTCGGGCCTTCGATTGATGAACCGTCGATTCCGTTGGATTTCTGATGTGGGATTTTAGCTAGGGGGGTCGTCTCCCACCTTTCGATTTCCCAGTGAAATTTGTATACGGTGGTTTCTGAAACTAGGGTTTCACTCAGTAGGGGACAATGAATTTCACGCCAGCGATGGCCAAAATTGGAAAGCCATGGATGTTGGGGATGTGGTTGGCATTGCCATATTTCCCATGCACGAAAATGCTACCAGGATTTGACGGAATTCAAAATTGTGGCTCCGTGACATCTTTTGTGCACCGGGCACAAGTCCACCAAGTGTCCCTGAATGGTATTTGGAGGTGACCTGCAACTCGCCATAGATCGATGCTCGGGCCTCCAATCGATGAAATTTTGATTCCATTGGATTTGTGACATGGTATTTTAGCTAGGGGGGCCCCTCTCCCACCTGTCCATTTGTCGATGACCACCATATACAGTGGTTTCTGAAACTAGGGTTTCCCTTAGTAGGGGACAATGCATTTCACACCAACGAGGGCCAAACTTGGAAAGCCACAGACGGTGGGGATCCAGTTGGAGTTTCCATATTTCCCATGCCCAAACATGCTAGCAGGAGTTGGCAAAATTTAAAATTGCGGCTTTGTGATGTTTTTTGCGCACTGGGCACAATTCCACCAGGTGTCTCTGAACGGTATCTAGAGGTGACCCGCAACTCGCCATAGGTCGATGCTCAGGCATCCGATCTAGGAACCGTTGATTTCGTTGGATTCGTGATGTGGGATTTTAGCTAGGGGGTGTCTCCCACCTTTCCATATCCCAGTGACCTCCGTGTATATTGGTTTCTGAAACTAGGGTTTTACTTAGTAGGGGACAATTCATGTCACGCCAATGAGGGCCAAACTTGGAAAGCCAGGGATGGTGGGGATGCGGTTGGAATTTCCATATTTCCCATGATCAAACACACTAGCAGGAGTTGACGAACTTCAAAATTGTATATCTGTAACGTTTTTTGCACACCAGGCATAAGTCCACCAAGTGTCCCTGAACGGTATCTTGAGGTTACTTGCAACTCGCCACAAACCGATGCTCGAGCCTCCGATCGATGAATCGTCGATTCCGTTGGATTCATGATGTGGTATTTTAGCTAAGGGGGGGGATCTACCTCCTATTCATTTCCTGATGACCTTCATATATTGTGGTTTCTGAAACTATGGTTTCTCTCAGTAGGGGACAATGCATTTTATGCCAACGAGGGCCAAACTTGGACAATGTATTTCATGCCAACGAGGGAAAAAGTTGGAAAACCGTAGACCTAACTAGGGTTTACTATTTAACATTCATGTCCCATAAACATAACCCTAAAAGAGAAACCCTAATCCTAACCCTAATCTTATCTTACTGTCACAAATCAGTTCAGAATCAATCTAATGTCCAACTCAACTTTTTCAAATCCGGTGGACTTATGCTTCAAATCATGTTGATTCACGAAGTTGGTTCTCAGTATTTGGATTCTAATGTATCTCCTTTAATGCTGAGTGATTAGTCATTGGGTGCGTGAGGTTTGTTGAATAGTGTTGTTGGTCGTTGATGAAATGTGAAGCATGTATTGCACTTAGTTTTATTAAATTACACTTGAGCATTGACTTAACTTGTAATTTAATCATCCAAAATCCCAATTTTTAATTAGATATATCCAATTGGTGTGCATGTAGTGAGTTCATTGAAAGCTTGAAATACATTGTATTGCACTTAGATTTATTAAATTACACAAGCAATAACTTTGACTTTACTTGTAATGATCATCCAAAATCACAATTTCTAATTAGATATCCAATTAGTGTGCATGTAGTGAGATCATTGAAACCTTTAAATATAATAGTTTTTTATTTTGACATAGTGCATTCATAAGTAATAGATAATCCACACAAATCAATGGGATAGATTAACATAAGAACATGTGGAAACCAAATATCAAATTCAAAGTGAAATGTATCATTCATTTATAATTGAAATGCCAATGTACATGTCTCCAAAAGTACATATATATCCAAAAGTAACAAGAAGTACATGTCTCCAAAACTATCCAAAACTATCCAAGCCACATGTACATGTCTCCAAAAGTACATGTATCCAAAACTATCCAAGCCACATGTACATGTATCAAAATGTACATATCCCATAAGACACATCAAAACTCAAGCTTCCTCTTGTTCTTTCCCGACATTGATCCTCTAGGCACAACTCTAGGACCAGTGTGCGTCTCTGGATCCCGCAAATTAAATATCAATTGTTAAATTCAACTAACTATGTACTAATACATTAGCTCAATAAAATACAAGGTCTAAATTAACTCAAAAATTATCAACATGTTCATGGACATTGCATGAAACAATTGGTCATTAATGGACATCTCACGTCAGTGAGAGACTATGACAAAGGGGATTGTGTTCCTTGTGTAGCCGATGGAGTTGTTGGTTGAACATCAAGGATGGTCGCATCCATGGTCGAACCAGAGGGGGTAAGAACTGTTGCTCGTGGTGGTGGCTACAATCATCAAATGTTGAAATAGTTAGACATGTGCATGAATAAGCAATAGAAAACAATGACATATTATGTCTAGATCATGTTCAAATAGTTGTAGCTTTGTGTGGCTTGTTGTTATTGCAGATGCCACATTGAATGCTGCATCAATAAATCCTACTACTGGTGGCTACAATCACCAAATGTTGAAATAGTTAGACATGCATGAATAAACATACACCAACAATAATAAACTATGTAATGATCATGTTGAAATAGTTGTACCTCTGTGTGACTTGTTGCCATTGTAGATGCAGCACTGATTGTTGCATCAACCATCCCTGTGAGGTTTTCAATAGTAAACTCTGGCTCCTGATGCAATAAACATGCAAATCAAACATTAACAAAACATTTTATGCATTGGATTTCAAGTTAACCAAGAAATATCATCAAAGGATATAAATTACCATGGTATCAGTAGCTCCATGGTTGTGTACAATTGGAGTCTTTCTACGAATAGGCCACCTCATATACACATGAGCCTTGTTCATGTATGGACTATGATGAGATACAACTCCAGGAAATTGTCCAAGTGTTTTGGTTGGTGCCTATAGTCAGTAAATGTTCATGTAGTTAGACATGCATGATTCAACAAACATACATGTATTTAAAAATGAAAATTTTAATTGTTAACCTGGAGCCCATATGTTTCCTTAGTCGATACGACCATGGATTCTACCTCCATCACTGCTTTCCCCTATGAAGGATCTGGCATCTGCAATTTTAATAATTGTAAATATTAGACTGTAGATAACATTAGTGAACTAACATGTACAGTATGTGGAAATTAACAAATTAACAAGTATTAAAAAACTGAAATTTTAAAATGTTTACCTCGGTGTGAGATACAACATTGGGTGCTATATGAATCTCTCCACCAACCAAGGGATTAGTGGATGGAATGTCATGCCCAGATGTTTCCTCGATCGATACGACCATGGATTCTACCTCCATCACTGCTTTCCCCCGTGAAGGATCTAGCATCTGCAAGTTTAATAATTGTAAATATTAGACTGTAGATAGCATTAGTGAACTAGCAAGTACAGTATGTGGAAATTAATAAATTAACAAGTATTAAGAAACTAAATTTTAAAATGTTTACCTCGGTGTGAGATACAACAATGGGTGCTATATGAATCTCTCCACCAACCAAGGGATCGATGGATGGAATGTCATGCCCAGATGTTTCCTTGGTCGATACAAACATAGATTCTACCTCCATCACTGCTTTCTCCCGTGAAGGATCTGGCATCTACAAGTTTAATAATTGTAAATATTAGACCGTAGATAGCATTAGTGAACTAACATGTATAGTATGTGGAAATTAACAAATTAACAATTATTAAAAAACTGAAATTTTAAAATGGTTACCTCGGTGTGAGATACGACAATGGGTGCTATATGAATCTCTCCACCAACCAAGGGATCAGTGGATGGAATGTCATGCCCCTCTATAGAGTGTGGAGCATGAAACTCTGGGGTGTCTTTGCTGGCATAAAGCATCAACTGCAAGTTCACACAATTAATATATTGTCTCAAACTATACATATGTGTACAAAGAGGAAAATACATGAAGAATTTATTACAATTAACCATCTACATACATCACTAAAAAACCCATTGAAGAAAACATCTGAGGAAAGACCATAACAGGGAAGACCACATGATGTGCACTCATGAGGATCAAAAGTAGGCCGAGGATGTGCTGATGGTGCTGCACTAGTAGATGGTCCCGCACTAGAGGGGGGTACTGCACTAGTGGGTGGTACTGCACTAGAAGATGGTATTGCACTGTGATGACTTGGTGTATGTATCACACTAGGGACATATGTCCCTTCCTCCCCCATATGCTGAACCATCACTAGTACAAAATGAGAAATTAATGACTAAAATCAGACTATAAACAACTATTTTTGAGTTGGCGACTAATAGTAGCTAATTTCCACTATCTTATAGCTAGTCGTATTTCACTTAGTCATTAATAGCTTGACTTATTAGTCATTGATTTGGTCATTGATAGTCAATGGTTTAGTCATTAATAGTCAATGATTTAGTCATTGATTGCAGCAATTAATGACCAAATATACAACTAAATAAACTACTAGATGATACCATATTAATGACTAAGCTAAATACGACTAGATACAGGAAATTAGCTACTAATAGTTGTATATATGTGAATCTAGTCATTTTTGTAGTCACAAATTTATGATAGGGTACGAAGGAATTGAACCACCAACCTCCTGCCTATAATTAGGCAGGTACTCTACCATTGAGCTAGCACCCTTTAAGAAGTTTTTATTGCTTGATAATGATGATATTTAAACAAATTTTGCATTATTCAAGAATACAAAGTAATGATTATCGAGTTACTATAGATCCATAATGGCTTACCTTGTACTAGCCCTTTAAGTCCTTTTTGCACTAAATAAATGCATTCGAAAGACTCGAAGGACTATTACAAGGTAAGCCATTATGTATCTATAGTAACTTGATAATCATTATTTTTGTATGTTAATTCATCACATTCTACACAAAACAATATTTTCAATGATAACCAATCCAAGATAACCAATTAGCACTCAAATAAAGCCCAATGAAACATCCCCTCTTGAAGGGGCAATGCAATTCCTGTACTCACCAAATTCCTTTTGATTACAATCTTAGGACACATTTTACAACCACCCAATATAGTAAAAACCGTTGGAAAATATGTGAGAGTTTCAACAAACTCAATTTTAAAAGAAATAATCATGGCAAATAGAAAACCCTAAAACAATGCACTATTACAAATGTTACATAATAAATCATTATGGAAACACAAACTCTTAATGCAAAAATTGATTGTCAATTGATTCGCCAAATGATTTCAATTTTGGGTTGTGAAGCTTGAGATTAGAGAGAATCGTTGTTGATAGAAAATAACTTTTATGCATTGTCACAACAATATAAAAATAATATTATAACGATCATTGTGTAGTATATACACATATTTGGTCGTTAATGAATATAATTAAGAACGCTATATCACTTGATTGCATTGTAGCCATTTGTGTCCACTACTAAAATATCTTTGACTTGCCTTTACATGACCTCACATAGGACAATCCTTGCATTTTCCTCCACCATCTTTTCTTCAAAGTTGCAAATTTGCAATCACATATGGGAAAAAATGTCCGTAGCCACATATGGGAAAAAATGAAAAAAAAAATCGATGGTCATGATTTAGAGTGAAACTGAGGACTTAAAAATATGTTCTTCCATAATCCTTTGGCTTGTTCTAGGCATTTGGCCCCAATTCTCTTTAGTTCCAACTTCACCGACGACAAGACATACACTATCCTTGTAATGTCATCATGATATTGAGTCCTTCATTTAATGGGAGAATACAAGTTAACATAAAATATGGTTATCTAGAAGATAACCAATTAGCTAATTTTCAGTTATTATCCTTGGACTCTTTTACAAGGAAAGTTAAAGAGAATGAGACAAATTTGTTCTCCCATAATTTAGCCTCCCTGCTAAGATGAAATTCCTCAATCTTCTTGATGGCCTTCAAAGTATTTTGAACATTTCTATCATATCTCTCAGGCCTGCTTCTTCTTCTCTCAAACTCGAGCGTTGTGTCCTGTTTGTTTCAAAGAAACACTATTAACTGAAAATTTTGCATGTCTAATACTGTTAAAAAAATTACTATTGTTAAAAAAATTACTATTGTTGCACAAATTGACTAATCTCTAAGTTTGTTCTGGAAACTATCTAAGTGCAAAGAGATAGACCAAAATAAGTAATCATCTGTATTGCAAGTTTGGATGAAAATTATGGCACAACATGGGAAAACATGGGCAAACATATCAATGTGTCTCATGAGCACACAAAATATACCTTAGCAAGTTCTTTTCCATGTAGCTTTCTATGCTTTAGTCCACTTCACCTTTCGAGGGTTACGTTTCATTTTGAAATTCTTCTAACATTTGAAACGACAAAACCAGAATACCTGAAAATGAGAAAAAAGAAGTTAGGAGATAGCACTATCATTTTAGTAGGCTAGGAAGAAACTGCAAAAATTGCAAGATATGGCCTTTTTGGACAGCTCAAATTCAATGTAAAATGTTATATTAATTGGATGACTGCTAGGTTCAGGATGGACAACAACCTACCTATTTTTCCTCCCAATCTTAGCTCAGTTAAAATAGGTGGAATCTTCCTTTTCAAATGTGTTATTTATCCATGTTGATAAGGAAATAAATGCAGTGGCAGACCTTCTGTCCAATGAAGGCTTGAGTTTGAATTTCAATATAGCCTGGGTCTTGCATAAATGAGTACAAAGAGGGTATTGGTATGCTATCGCTATCTCTTTTTTAAATTGTGTAGTCTTGTTTGTTTCATTGGTCTTAACCCACTTGGATGCAACAAATACTTTTCCTTGTCAATACCACATATGTGATTGAGCATCCAAGTTGTTTGACATGTGAAACAAATATACTCCCTTGTCATTTGGTTCCTTCTCTTTATATAATATCGTAAAACTTGTGAACACAATGAAATTTTTTCTTTGCTTGTGAACTCCTCAATTTTCTGCTCTCCTTGATTCCCTTATTTTCTCTTTGTCTTTGTGTGTTGAATTCCCACACAAGGCTCATCAATCTTTGCTAATTTTAACTCTTCCTAAAAAAAACTCTAAGTTGGAGGTTAGCACTGATAACTACAAGTTGTCCCATCATCTACTCCAACCTTTGTTGGATCCTCAAAAAATTGCCTACAAATAGATCCCCCATGTTCCCTATGACTCCTTGACTATGCTTCCTAAATGTCATGCTCTACTTGTCTCTTGTCACTAGAATCACCTCCTTAATTTTAAACCCATACATACTGACATTCATTGTGTTGGATATGACGTGCACCTATTTATTTAACCTGCTTTAGTATCATGCACCTAAGAAACATGCACCACTGTAATATATTTACCAATCTGACACTAAATTTTGATTCCAATACAGACTAAATTTGTCCTTGTAACATCCCTGGCCCAATAAAGACTACTGTAGCAACATCATTCGACCTTTTTAACAAATCTGGTTTCACACTTCCTACTGTAGAATGCTCTTAAGTTTGAACGGTTTATACTTCCATCAAACACCTTTGGACAATACAATGGGTACTGGCGTTAAGGGTTTCATGTAGGTGAATAGTGTTGGATTGTTTGCCTCAAATATCAAGTGAATGTCAACACAAAGTCTATGAATAGAATCATGTAGAGGACTTGGTATGGAATTAGAGAAGTTTTTCTTAACCAAATGAAGTGAGAGGAAGTCAAATAAGATGAATATAAGTGGTCTATGAATGACCTTCTTGTATATAGAAGTTTTTTATCTTACCCAATATTTCTCGCTGTAGTGGATTCCCTTCACTCCCAAACTAAATATTATGGTCACTAATATTGATAGAATAATCCACAATGCACCCAATAGTAGTAACCAAGCTCGCTCACCTCCTAAATCGAATTCAAAAGCATTATACTTCCTTTCCACTCTCTAGTCAATATATAGCACCTAGTTCATTAGGTGGTTTGGAATCATCTCTCCATAGTAACTCCTGTCACTGGAATATCGCAAGATTCAAGATTTGTACTAGTTGTGGGTGGAATTTCTTTGTATTTTAAAAGGGATGCAATTTCATTGATTTTACCTAATTCTAAACATTGTGGCATTACCATCATTCCCTCTAGAACTTTTAGGTACTCAAAATAATGAGATTGGTTGTATGACTTGGTTTGAGGATGTGCTGTAAATATTTCTTTGTAAGCTCTTGGTACATGCTTATAACTCCATTGGCATGGATCAAGTCATATGTCCGAGGATATGTTGAAAATGCTTCACACCTGCATCCAAGAAAGACATCCATTAATCTTGAACTGCCTCCATATGGTATTTCAATTGGACATATTACCTAAATAATGCAATACTTAAAGGACCTAAAACTTTGTTAAACAAAAGCATGGGCATACTAGTTCTGATATATTCCAATCAACCCCCGCTCATATATGACATCGAGTGTGTTGTGTTTAGCATCTAATGGCACCACATTCATAACCCAGTAAAATTTTCAGCTGTAATCCCTGGAAAACTTCCACTGCTTATTCTAGGAGGAACAGATGTTAGCCTTTGTGGCCATTTTTCCACAGCCCCTCCAGCAGTATCTTGAATATCATTGACCTATGGAAGAGGGGTTATGCAAGCCTCCGAATTATTGTACCTTATAAACCAGTCCAAGACAATTTGTAATCAATCTTATTGTTGTGTTTCTAACCCAACATAATAAGCAAACACAGGAAGTAGGTCACCCTAAAGGAGTTAGGAACACTGGAGCTTGCAAAAATGAGTATGAGAAACAGATTGTTCAAACAGAATTTTATGTTTCAATGATCCATCATCTGTTAGTTAAATTGAAAAAAAGACATACTAAGCAGAATCAGGGTTACCATCTTGACACATTGGAGGAACCTTGAAGACTTTGCAAGTTTTCCTGCAGTTGATATGATTTGTGGGCTTTTGCCATGTTTCAAGGTCATTTTTTCAACAATTTTTTTCCAACATAGGCGCTTGGCAATATCCTCAATTTCATCTTGTTATTGCTTCAAATCCTCGGTTGTTCACTGTCAGCCCTTGAAATGTGTTTTCCAATTTATAGGAGGTCTAGATAAAATCCTTTATAAACCTCCTTTTACAAGTAACATGATTCATCATGGCATTCTTTTTATATTTCCTGCCTTCACAGGTTCCGATGAGAAGATGGATTCTAGGTAGATCTTATAGGGTCAAGGGATTTAAGGACCCTAAGAGATTCATAGCTGAAAGCTGGACTAGACTAAGAAGGATCAAGTAACATAATATGTGGTTGATAGGTTTCTTAGTACATACTATACAAAACCTAGCAATTGCAAGACCCAGGCACACTGTTTGCCATTCTAATACAAAAGTTATATTCTATATTGTTAACCTTAAATGTACAGGTCACAACATAGAAGTATATATTTGTATCAATGAAATTGAATGTACAAAAGCACTCAGTATTATTAATACAAACTTCCAGAATAAAAAAACACTAACTCTTAAAACAAATGTTTGATCATGTGGCATGCTGTCAGAAATACACAATAAAAATTGGATGCAACATATAAAGCAACAAAATCTGTATGTTGTGCTTATAACTTGTTGAATGGAGATAGAAAAAAATACACAATCCTTGAAGGAAAACAAATCTCTGTACCCAGTCATCAACTTCTGTATCATCTATTGGAGGTTCTCCTAGTAGAGCTATCCATCTCTGTAATATAGGAACAATACACCAAACAAAATCAACAAGGTTACCATAAGGCATCAAACAGATTCAACACCTTCTAGTAGATATCAGATGGTATAATGTAGTAATTTAAAAGGAACAAAAGTTAGCAATAACCATAAAACTGAAGAAGAATAAGAGGAGAGAATTATTTTTTGAGTATACAAGTAACCTGCAAGTTGAGTGGATCTCAAAAGCTCATCAAGATGCCCCAACCTGAATTTAATGAAACAAGCCCATTTACTGTAATATTTCTCTCCGAATCATTATAAGAAAATTTCTCTAACTGTAATTGAGGACTGTCACCTCCTGGTTTAGAGTTGAAACTTACAAATAATCATTTTTACTTTTAAAAAAAATTGTATTTAGGGTTATGCTCAATTGTACCTTTGTTCTTTTAACAGTGGTATATCTACCCAAAAACAAAATTATAAGTTTGAAATGAATACCATCACAATGTTCATACAGAACTACAATTATTTAGTATCCATATCAAGTTTGGAAAAGGGACAAAAATCTCATGGATGATAATCCAAAAGGACAAAGTAAAAGAATAGTTATATAAGTTGTAATATTTATTTTGTAAGACTTGGGTCCTAGGACATCATGATTTTTAAGTTTTAAAGGTAGTGGTTTAATATGGTGTAAACTGTAATAAGATGATTCAAGCTTAAAAAATCCAAATTCTTCACGCGGTAAAAAATCCAAAAGATCATGGAGTAAACTGTAATGTTAGGACAAAGTTAATTATGTGTTAGGGAAAAGTTGTAATAAAAGTATGAGTCATTCCTTAAAGGAAAAATGGAACAAGGCTTCCCCTTCCATATACATATGCATTCACCTCATGTTACTGGATAGAACAAAATAGAACATTGATTATCTCCACACAACTCTACCCATGTATGTTTGAATATTTTTGATAGTGGTATTAGAGCAACACACAATCCAGAGACATCCAAGAGTCGTGCCTGAATAAAAGGTTGGCACAAAGGTCCGGAGTCACCAAATAGTATATCAAAAATTGTGCATGGAAAACAAGGCAAGTGATATAGTTATTATTGACTTGGAAATAAAACTCTATTTTAGTCTAAAATTGGAGCCATCAAGAAGATACCATCTGATGATAAAAATAGATGACCGAACAGACACATAATCAAGATTTGCATGCATTTTCACTATAACTAAAAGAATAGGACTATACATCAAAAGTTGAAGAGAATTCCTAGTTTCACATAACCATATCTTTCAAACAGTTTTCGGGATCCGATCAAGTTGAGAATCTATATCATACCATACTTATTCCATGGAATCAGACACCTTGAACAATGAGCCATATCAAAATCTCTTGCTGGGTATGGAGCCTTGCGAGATGCCATGATCCCAATCATAGCTGGAACACCATGCTATAAAGCAAATTGTACTTGTGCCTCATGTGAAGCTTATGGTGCAAAGGACATGGATAAGATATTCCTATTCAACAAGTAAGCACCCCAGCTGAAAACCTAAAAACATTGCATTACAAAAAAATCAGCATATTGTTTCCCAGCTTGGTACTCTATGTTTTTAGCTGGAAATCCAAATGTATTGTAGATACCTTACCATGCTTCAACTCATTCTACTATGTTTTCTCATTGCAAGCAAGTATATTCTACAAATTCTTTAAACTTACACAACTCCATCTGAGTGAAAAGGAACACCGTTCACCCATGTAGTGAAAGGAAAGAAACTTCCTAGTGTAAACTAATATTCACATATTAACTGTGAGGATGGATGAAACATGTTGATCTAGTGTTAAATAGGTGGCAATCAAGGGTAAAGTTTGGAATAAAGGATCTTTCTTTGGTTAGATGGACTCTTTATGTGAACCTGAACAAATTCTTTGTAGACTGAGATCAAAGATTCCCTTCAAAACTCCACTGGTACCGAAAGTAGCAAACTATAAGGTTGATAGGATTTACACATGATGTGTTCACTCTACAAGCAGAATGTGGTTGTTCCTTTTCATTTGAAAAGCACAACAAAGAGAACCTTTCCATGATGGTGTGATGCTTTTTGGAAGGCATCCAGTTCATTGAATTTGATCCATGGTGCCAATTTCCAGACTATTCCATCCCTAGAGAGTCAATGTACCTATTTAGAAAAAAATCCCTGCCAGTGTCTAGCTTCTTGTGAACTATACTTAGTTTTCCTGCATGTACCAATCAACAACATGGAATCATCCCCATTACTTCTGGTACCTTGGTTTTTTATTTGACATAAATAGGATATTTTAGTGGAAGAACCTTCTCAAATGGTATGATCTTTGAATTATAAAGGGCCACTAAATTACCAAGAATTTGAAATCACAAGGAATGAAGGGGAAAGCACATAACATACCCCACAACCAGTGTCAATGGCAGTCCTGATTGATCCATCGGTCAAAGGAATCAATTTATTGATATTTTCAATATAAGCATATGCTCCATGAGGAAACATGGTTCCACCACAGGGGAAGTGAAATTTATCTCCATCAACTTGAATCCAATTCTGTACAACCTTCTCTACACTGAGTTCCTTGTGTGGTACATTGGAAAACCAGGCAAGATCTCGACTTTTGGGCCATGAAAATGGATTGTTATAGCCTGTAGAGGATGGAATAAGGAATTTCAATAACTCTTCCTTTTCTGGGCAATGACGCTTTCTGTGTCTGAGCATTTCTCTATCATATTTGAGAGACCTCATAGGGTCTTCACATGGGGTATACTCACTATACTTCATATCACATGTTACAAAACTTTGAGTCGAATCTGAAATATTATCCCCTCCCAGCATATGATGGGTGTCAAAATCTAAGGAAACAGATGAAGATGATATATTTATGGTATTTATAGTACAATCCAGTCCAGTGGAGATTATAGGGTGCGAATAAGTGTTCTGCCATATTCCTAGAAAGTAGAAAAAGAGCACAACACAATTAATGCAATGATTTGCATAACACTTCTTTTCTGAGAATTATAAAACTGAAAAATTCTATTTGTTCCATTATGATCCTTCACCATATTTCCTGCAAAAACATCAGGAATGGTTGTGAGAAGCTGAACAATATGCACTCCATTCAACTTTAGTTATTGGATTAGACCTTATTGACACCGAAGAGCTCAAACAAAACTACGACCCATAGTGAGCTTGGAATTTGTATTTTACCTGATACCAACTTGGGCCTTGGCAATCTTTTCTTTGATGAATTGCAATTGCGGTTATAGTGATCTCATGATTTGAATCTCATATATCTAGGAGCATTAGAAAGTGGGCCTGAGCATAGTGATAGTAGCATGAAATGCAAAATATTGAATCAATGAGGCACATATACTATTGGGTTAAACAACAATATTTCCACACAACTGCAGGTATTGGATTATACAATTATTGCCAATGAGTAATTCTGACAAAATACAACCCAAAATGAGCTAGGAATGGAAATCTCACCTATTACCAACCTGGGAACCTTCGCAATATTTCTTTGAATGAACTGCAATCATTTTTTATAGTGATCTCATGCTTTGAATCTTATATATCTTCAAGAATAAGCAGTTAGGACTGAGCATGGTCATTGTTAATAGCATGAGATACAAAATATGTATACAAGATATTGAATCAATTAGGCACATCTCGATTAGACAAAAATAATTCTATATAACTGCAAGTACTGGAATAGACCTTATGGGCACGGGAGAATTTAGAAAAAAAGATGACCTAATTGAGCTTGGAATTGAAATATCACCTCGAAAATATTTCCTGTAATGAATTGCAATCACTCGTTATGATATATAATAGAGGGATTGAACCAAGGTCCAAAACATGAAACCCTTTATAATGTATAATAGTCAAGAAGAGTTAGAACACAATGAAGAAAAGGGTCTAGTCTTAGTCTGAGTAGGAAAAATAAATGTAAATGAATACCTGATCCGTAGTATAATACTCATAAAGCTCCTCAAAATATCGAGAATCTGAGTAGCCCGTATCATTCTGTTCCAGTAACCTGAAAAGAATTTGAATTCAAAATATGATGAAGGTCACCACTTCTTAAAGTACTGGTAATTCTAGAAGAACCAACATTGATCAAGGATACATTGCATTAATACCGCCCTTTTGTGAAATGCATCTCTCGAGGGGTGTCTGCAGGCCCCCCCATTTTGTGAAATGCATCCTGCAATATTGTGAAACTTTTTGGAGTGCATTTTGTAGAGGAGGTTCACAAAAAAGGGGCATGGGAAAATGTTTTGCTAGGTGCTCCCCATCCCCAGGGCATTGGGAGTGAGGGGTGTGTCCCCGATCCTATGGGACGTGTTCCCATGTATCACTGTTGAAATATCATAATATATTTGAAGATTAATCTCAAAATATGAAATGATTTGGGAGGAATGCTTAAGAATTTGATCATGCCAAACCGAACATTGGATCTAGCTTCTGCTCTTGAGGTTGGATCAGCTGGAGCTTGAGAAAGTGGTGATTGTGGAGATATCCCATATAATATGAGATATTTATTGACTATTTCTTTCCAATTCACTTATCAGAACCATGTACAAGACAATGTAGCAGCCATGGCCCACCAGTATGTACGTCATGTCATAGCATCTGTACAGAGGGTTTCCATTGCACTAGCTCCTTCTCTACAGATTCCTAATCTAAGACCAAGGCCACCTCCTGGTACCCCAGAAGCACTAACACTTACTTGTTGGATTTGTCAGAGCTACAGGTAAATAAGGGAAAGTATGCAGTGCACACAGTAACTTTTGTCCTGGAATATTCCATGTTTTTTATTTCAAGTATTGCGAGTATTATGAAGTTGTTGTCTATTGATTACAAATTGTTTGGTCCAAAAGCATCTAGGACTAGAAATTTTTGGAAGTAATTCGGAAACAAATGAATCTGTGTTGAAACTCATGTAGCACCATTCCGATGGAATCATGTGTTGTTCCCGGAAGGTATGCATGACATAAAGAGTGAATATGATACTAAAAAATTGCATTGTCTCTCTCCCTTTTGCTGATTGATAAAAATAACTCTGAAGGGATTGGATTTTTCCATCTAGCGGTCATGAGTTCAATACCCATTGAACCTTCACATGCACAAATGTTGTAGTCCATGACTCCTGAAGCTAATTGAAAAATGTACACGGACAAGTCACTGACCATATTTCTCTTTCTAATATTGTACTAATATTGTAATATATTTTTGACCTGTAGACATTACTAGTTTTCTCATTTGCAAATCAGGCAGGTGTTGATATGTTGGAGACAACCTTGGTTTCCCTGCAAGATATATTATTGGAAAAAATACTTGATCATAATGACCGCAAGAGTCTGTATTAATATTTTACACAAATTATGCAGCAGGTAATGCCTTCCCTTGAGACTGTGTCGCTGCCTTACATTGTGTTGCATTGCAAATATCCATGGTATTAACTAATTTGTTCTTTTTCTTTTTGATAGGGTTATGCTTATCTACCTGCTGGAATATGCATTTCTAGTATGAGCATGCCTGTTTCATATGATCGAGCTATAGCGTGGAAGGTACTTAATGATGAAAACAATACTCACTACATAGCTTTCATGTTTGTGAATTGGTCTTTCGTGTGACCAGTTTTTGGATGTAAATTCAATGGAAAAGCCATGTTGGGATTTCATCATCTGAACAAATGGGTTTACTTCCTTTTGAAGCTTCTGTAACTTTAAGTTTTATGCCAACTAGACAGAAGAACCCTACTAAAATATTTTATAGGCTCTAATGGATCATGTAAGCAGCATCCTTTGGATGCATTTTCTTTAATTCAAGGACATATGCTTAGTTGCTAAGACCTATCAGTAAATCTTCTTTGTTGGGACATTTGATCTTTTGAATTTGCAAATGACCTCAGCTTCATTTACCACCAATGTACTCAAAAGCAGCATGCACAGTTCTATCTTAGAAATATATCTATGAGTAGTTGAGGTCACATCCTTTTGATAAGCTTTTGGGATGTATCTCCATTTTTAATTATCAAAATGGGAAGGTAAAGAAGAAAAGATGCTCCTATTTTGTTCCTTGCTAATAGTTTTCAACAATCTGTATTTCTCCTTCATCATACAGAAGTATGGAATCCTCTTGCATATGGAGATGGATCCATAACAAAAGGACCAAACCAGGAGTCTTTGAGAATGACATCTAGATTCAAATGAAATCAGTTGAAAGGGGAATAGAATAACTGAGACTATCTCAAGTTCTTGAAAAAGACAATCAAAGAGAAAATTTCACAATAATCATAAAATAATCCCATCCAATGCCCAAACTCATTGATCACATAGATGTTTTGTGAACCTCAAAGAAAACAGAATGCAAACCTCACTGCTAGATAATTAGTTCCAAGCACTATGGATGGTTGTAACTGATTTCATTAAAAAATCAAAGTGCAGTATGGAAAAGAAAAATCTTAAAGAAGCATAATGCATTAAATATGCTACTGAAATTTCCAGTCAATGGTTTTCCCATACCAACAGTTCATTTGCACCATAATATTTTGCTAGTCCACTCACAACCTGCCGCACCTTTTCTTCTCCCACCTCTATTTCCTCAACAAGTAAACTGTTACATATGGAAAACAAAGGTACAAGTTAATAGCATCCAACATAAGTAAAATATAACAAATTTCCAAATTTTTCATTTTTCATATTGGAGAACCTAGAGGTATAACTAATAGCTGTTGGATCATTCTCACACTTACCTATTAGCTGATGGGTGCTTCCAGGCCTTGCGAATAACACCAACCCGAATTTCAAGTACTGTCACGCTAGTTTCTGTCTCTTTCTTATCGACTGGTTCCTTTGCTTCAGTTTTCTTCTTCTCTTACTTTTCCTTCTCCTTCTCCTTCTCCTTTTCTGGATTACCTACCACATCATTCCTCCTCTTGTCCATCTGAGCAGTACAAAATGCAAGAGATTTCATCCAATAAACAATAGAATCCATTTCATAAAATGACCGATTGAGCTCATGCCTGCACAGGAATATAAACACTATAATAGCTCTTTGGAACACCATTGCTATGTGCCAATGGGTTTGACTGATTACATCTGCAAAGTCATGATATGCCCCGTGAAATATCATTGGATGGTACAAATTTAAATTCAAACATGGAAAGAATTGGGAATACCACGAAACAACTAGAATGCCAATTTGACCACAATTTATACTGATCAAGTAGTCCTTGTTAAGGTTGTCCAATAATCTATTGTAGACTAGCTTATGGATAATTTATTATGCACTTACATCATGTGGACCCACATCACACTTCTAGAATCAAGTCAACTTACATTTCTCATCATAATATTCCTTTTTTCCTATGAATTTAAGCTATTATTTAGCACATTATAGAGATATAATGCAAACTTTGTCCAGTAGCTATTTTAATTGGGGCCATAACAGTATCTATGCCTAATGTCTCATAAGCCTCAGTATTTGTTACTGGAGTGGTAATCAATTATCATGGGGCGAATTTTGTTAATGGGATTTCACCCACTTCATTTAATCAACTTTCATCCCTAGAGGTTTCATCATAGTATCTTTTATTTTTTGTTTTATTCCCAAAGGTTTCATCCTTTTGTGTTTTCCTTCGGTTTCATCCATCGAGATTTCATCCTCTTATAATTAAATTTTTGGTTAAGACTCGAGAGTAGACATCATTAGTTTGTAGAGCTACAGATCTTTGAGCTGGACATTGAGTGGCACTAACCTCATGAGTTTTGACCACTTGAAAATGAACATAAAATAGCACTGTCCATGTCAGTTTTGGCCAACTGGAAAGCTTGTTGATAGCCTCATTCTATCCCTATCTCAAAAGGCCTAATAGGAAGGCTAATCACCACGGTCCCCATAAACCTGAGTAGGTGTATCGCACACAAACTGAGGTTTTTTTCGAGAGAAGGAGCTCAATCTGTTAGAACAACTAGCCAGGATACCAAAAAAATTGTGGCAGGAATTCTCTTGCAGTGACATTTTGTTAAAATTTTATTTTATATCAATTTTTTTATCATCTTGTTATATATATATAATTTATGATGTATACATTATATTCTAAATATAAAATTAAATATAATTTATATTTATTACAAATTTTATATTTTTTAATTAATTAGAAAATACGATGAAAATATAAAAATATATTTATGATGTTAAATAAGCATTAAGTAGCATTGCGCTTAATTTTACTACTCAAAGATGATGAATAATTAGATTAATCATCAGATCTAAGAGTTCATATCTCCAAAACAACAACATTAAGTTAGAAAGTACTTAGTAAAAGCCTATAATTTTACTACTCAGAGAATATTAATAATTAGATTAACCATTAAATCATATCAAAAGGTTCATATGTTCACAATAACAAAATAACAACATTAACTTATGAGGTACTTAGTAAAGGCCTATATTTAGTATCGAACTGCAATCTATCATATTTTTCATAAATTTTAAAAAATATAAAAATTAGTCATAAATTCATACTCTGATACCAAAAATATATAGATGGACTTTTAATATTAACTCTCTTTTTCAGAAGAAAATATAAACTCTCTATTATTATCAAGTGGAAAATTCTGTACTTTTACTGGGCCTAAATAAGTAATGTTTGGATACTTTGTGAGATGGGATCAGTGGAGTGGCACACGTGTCCGCCTAGGGATTCAACATATCCCACTTTTTTTCTTCATCTTGACTTTGGCTTTCCTATCCTAATAATTGAAGAGAAATTCCAGGTACACTTCTTTTGGCCCTATTCTCCTTTCCAAGTTATCTAGGCCTCCCGTTGAGAGAATGCCCAGTCTATTTCTCAGATATTTTCCCAGAGAAGAAGTTGGGCACTGTAGTACGTATTCTGGTCTACTTTTACGATGATGTTGCAATGGAGTAGAACTATTGGTGTTATGATGCTCCTTGTTTCTATTCATGTATAGGTAATCCAATCCAAAAACTTCAGCAAAGTCTTCTGTTTTTTGTTTTGTTTTGAGTTTACTATTTGCAAGAGAACAATTATGGAATCTCATAATGAGGAGATCTAAGTCTTTTCTCCTGAAATTGGTCAGGAAGGAGAAGCAAGCCAACATCACTTTGTGTTGATTCATGGACTTGGGCATGGAGCCTGGTGTTGGTATAAAATTGTAACTCTGCTTAAGCAGAAGGGGCACATAGTGGCTACCTTGGATCTCACCTCCAATGGGATAAATAGGGCAGCCTCTACAGAACAGGTCAATTCAATTGCACACTATGCAGAGCCACTATTACAATATATCAACAACCTCAACAATGATGAGAAGGTACTTGGGTTCTAACCTGTAACTTGTAGGCTTGAGAATAGTGATTATAAACCAAAACTGATGACAGGATTATGAATACACCATATTGGATGTTTTCATGATGTTTCTCTCTATTGTTCTCATTGTGTCCTTACTTTAAAAGTTTGGATGTTTTCATGATGTTTCTCTCTATTGTTGTAATGGTGTCCTTACTATAAAATTTTGGATGTTTTCATGATGTTTCTCTCTATTATTGTCATGGTGTCCTTACTATAAAAGGTATGGCAAGCATTTGATGCTCTTTTAACCTTTTATCCTTTCCATTTTGAGTTGGAAAAGTTCAGGGCTCAAGACAAGGATTTGTATTTCTCATTGTGGCTTGGGAAGTCTGCAAAATAACCCTCTCAAGAGGCTTCTCATTGCATTGTATTTCATATTTGGAGAACAAAATATGCTCAACCTTTTGTTATGCAATGGATTAAATTGCAGTTGAATAGCACAGGAGGGCCTATGGTCATCATTACTGCACTAATGCTGAGGCGCTCTGACCGTTTTGATTTTTGGCCATTTTGTACAAACTCATTTTATTATTGTTAATTATCCTCCAAAAAATATGTATATGATAAAATGCTTTATGCACTTCTCATTTGATCTACTATTTGCAACCTATATCCACCTATTCCAAGATGCACTTTGGGAGCTATGTGGACATTGATATTTCTTTTTTTCTTGGTGTTGTGTTTACCAGCAAATCCCACATCATAGAAAAAATAAGATTTTTGAAATAAAACTGTTTTAAAAGGAAGTGCAATTAGATACTTTTTTAGCTGGAGGATGTTGATACTCTGGGAGATGAACTTCAGATAACAGCTTCTCCAAACTTTGCCTTTGTATTTCTAATTTAAGTGGCCTGTGTCCCTTCATGTACTAACTTTTGAGAAATGGTGCAAATTCACAAAAACTCAAGATTGCACCAAAACACATAACACTATAGAATAATGCACTTTATTCAGCACTAGGGGAAACAAACCCAAAAATAAACATAAATTCAATATAGCCTTCTGTAAATATAAATTCAATATAACACAACAACAAGGAAAAAATGTACATACCCTCAAGTCTGAGTCATTTGTATTTACACTAGCATTGATTACTAACGTGTTTTCTCCCCCTCTTGCTTCCTGCAATAAGCACCACTGATATTTCTATCAACTATTCTCAATTTTTTTCATGGACATGAGTAAACATTATTGAAACAACACTGCATAACAAGTATTTCCAACTATTATGCAAGGTAAACAGATCCATCCATCAAGTAACACATTCACAATGCATGGAATATATGACTGCTTCGAGTAGTTCTATCTATAAATCTATACTAAACATAACTTAAATTTACATTAGGTACACTACCAACATAAATAATTAAACCAAGACCATGGCCACACAATAGAACATAAATCATAATCAATCAATGTTCTCACACTAAATTTTGTCATTAACCCAAAATTATGCATAAAAACAAGCATGTTGCAAAGGTTGACAGCAACGAAAAGACATGTTATAGAATGTTATATATATTCTTTCCCGAAGACATTAAAATAGTCATAAATAGTCATAAAAAATAGTCATTCTATGAAAAATCCTCTCCAAAGACATCAAAATAGTCATAAATAAATGTAAAGGAGGTCATGGGTCCTCCAATTTGGTACTTGGGCAGAGAGTGGTATTCCATAAAATTACAGATCCAATTCCCCAGTTGGATAAATATCCAAGTTTTTAAATAAATAACACAATGTGTTTTTAGCCCCCATTGAAGAATTAATGCTACAAGAAACGTGAAATGAAAAAATGAAACAAGAAACTGGGTCTAAAGGTTATAGGGATAAGAAACAATGTTGGGTTTCAGACATGAGGTATAGGGTTTTAAGCTACCCAATGACACAGGTTTGATAGGTATGACTGACAACGTGGATAGAAAAATGGCCATTATCCCTCACTATCAATGGCTTGGAGTGACCAAAACTGGAAAATATTTCTAAATCTACCTCCATAAAAGAATCCACCCACAAGCGCCTCCTGAAAGAATCAACTTTAATGAATTTTTTGAAGGAGTTTCCATAAGGAAACCTTAATTGATTCAAGACTATAGTAAAACCCATGAGATCCTTATAAATAAGAGATAAATACACTCCAAAATTCATGCCAAAATGAGCATTCGAGGCAGTGAAAAATCAAGTTAACCAAAAACCTTCGTCTGTGCAAATGGGACTAAATTGGAAATTACATTTAACATGAAAAATGGGAATAGTTTGATGAACCTACCTCTGGTAACTGGATTCCCAATTTCTATTGCAAACGATCCATAAATTATGCTCAACAAATCCAGGCATGTGTATCAAAGTTTCACACTGTCATTCCAAATAATATTATGCGATTTTTTTTAGTTTTTCTTTAGTGGGGGGTTTAATTTCAAGATGGAAACTCCATTATGAATGAGTATAGTCCACTATTTTTTTATGTTTTTATTAAAGGGGGGAAACTTTAATGGTTGAGAACCTCATACAAAGTAAATTTTAATTCTAAGATGCCTTCTTTTAATATGGCATCTCCCATCGATGGCTTTTATATTGAATTATTCTCCATGTCATTACTTGGATTTTGAGGTTTATTTTAATTTTGGATAATTAAGTTTATTTTAATTTGGAGTATATTAAAATTTAATTGAAATTTTAATTTATTAGGTAAAAGACAATTCCATCAAGTATCTGCAAAAAGACACATCCCTAACCTCCAGATTTAGCACATAGTTCCATTGAAATCATCACTAAGCATAATATTTAACTGTTCACCTAAAAAAAGCAACCTATATATTTTAACCTCAACTTCAAAATGGATTTCTTATATCCATGTTTTCTTTAAACTAACTTTCAAAGTTCTCTTAAAGGGATGTAGGGCTGATTCTTACATAAAAGAAAAGTTGAAAGAAATAAATTAAACCAATATCCACTAATGAACAAATTAGGTCAATGGTACTAATAAATACAACAAATAATAGTATTAAAATAAGTAGTGCATAGGGCATATCTTCCCAAAAGAAAAAATAAAAAGGATAATATAATGACAAAATTGAGGTAGATCATTAATGGATAAACCCTCTGTAATAGAAGACATCCCTGAAGGTGAAAACAGTTGAAACATGCCTGATAACCAGTAGAAATCTCAAAATAAAACACAAGAGCTTCCCTTAATGTGTCTAATTCTAACCATGAGTCATTTTGACTATCTTATAGGTTACCCCATGTATGAACGATCTCTTAGAAATCCTATTATCTACACAATTTGGGAGTATACCCAATCTTCCCTATTGGTGTTGGAAAGGTCTAGATTGATCCAGCTGCAATATCCCATCCATTTCTAGGTCCCTCACACTCCTATTTAGCTCATGGAATACTTCCTCCTAATCTTACCTATTTGTTTTGAGAATAACAAACCTGATATTGAATGAAGAGGATCCTCCAATCATGTCCCAAATACCAAGGGCCCTTTGATATGCCCAATGTGGAAACATGTTTGTAATTGGTGTCTACCAAGGACCTGCCAAAGGGATTCCCTACTAGTGGCCCTTCCAATCCACTTGAAATAAAGAACATGCCCTAATAGAAAATATCAGTCAGTGTAACCCCTCTTTTCTTCCTAGGAAGAGTGCAAACATCCTATGCCACTAGAGAGAACCCTTTTCGACCTCTTACTTCCTCCAAAGGGATATCCACAGAAACATGACCATTTTTAATAGCTGGCATCTAGGGATATACGTAAGAGTATAATACATTTCTTTCTAGATTCTAAAATTCTATCTTTCATAAAAAGCATCCTAGTCAAGGGGAAATCCCAGTGAAATTATGCATGCACCTTGCCTTGAAACAAGTTTAGAACTAATTTTCATTTCTTAGCTGGAATTGTTAAGTAAAAAGGGCATACGCAATGATCAGATAGTTTTCCTTGGCTATATAGGTTTCCATCCACACAACAACCAATTTATATAATCCTCTTATCCAATAAAAATCACTTTTGTCTTCTTGTTTTTTACGACATTAACTACATTAACAAAAGGATTAGGCCACTAGAATGTTGCCCCTATTAGTTATTGCGAGAGCTAGTGTTAGGGGATAAATCATCTATAAAATGAAATTACCGGTTAGTATATGCCTCACCATCCTTAGCCCAACTAATTTTGGCTATGGTATGGGCGTCCCTAGCTTGATAGGGAAGCTCCAAAAAGGAAATTGGAACTCAAGGTCCCTAGTGTACTTAATTGTATTAAATAGATGCATCTCTACTGAGAAAATTTAACAAATGGCAGTTAATCCTCAATTTTTTAGGTCTACTGAGAAAACTTAGCAAATGGCGGTCAATCCTCAATTTTCATATGTTGTAATTTTGCCAATAATTACTCTAATTTTGGGGAAGATAATATTTCAATAAAACTAGGTTGAAATCATGTTCTTCCTTACTAACCCAACTAACATAGTTGTTATAGTTAAGAGTCAGGCAGGATGTAAAAGAGTTTTATCATTCATGAAAATAATTAAAACAACA
Organism: Pseudotsuga menziesii; assembly: GCA_001517045.1. Lineage (NCBI taxonomy): Eukaryota > Viridiplantae > Streptophyta > Pinopsida > Pinales > Pinaceae > Pseudotsuga > Pseudotsuga menziesii. The sequence continues at coordinate 447,169 of LPNX011166499.1, forward strand.
AGAAAAGAATTATCTCAATCATAAGAACTCCAGGCATAATTGGTCTCTTAGGGAAGTGGCCAATGAAAAAATTATCGTTTATCGTCACATTCTTGATGGCAACAATTGGCACACTAGGTTTACACTCCACCACTAGATCAAAAAGCAAAAATGGAAATATACAATCAAGTGGATGAGTTAGATTAGCTTGTATATCATTCCAAGGCCAAGCAAATAGACAAACACAAAAAATGTGCTCCCCCATTCAATCCACGGGCAAAGAAAAAAACCATAGTCGAGATTTAGAGACAAATACTGTAAGAGGATCATTAGAGGAAATTTCAACTCAAAATGGGCCTTTTAACTTTAACTCAAATTCCATGTCATCATGTGTTAGGCAATGAAATTTCTTTAAATTTGAAATACCATATAGGTCTTAAACACCTTTTTAATATAAATTTGGGGATAGGTATCATAAAAAAAACTACTTTTTTTGTTTGTATTTTCGACATATCTCCCCATGTGTTTACTCAAATTTTGATCGAGAGAGCTCGTTGGATGTGGAATTAAATTCCGCATCCAACGAGTACCCACTCGGCATGCTTTTGACGGACGTCGCTACCTGAAAAAAAAGAAATACTTGAAAAAACAATACAAACAAAAAAATGAATTATGTGTCGAAAATATAAACAAAAAAATAGTTTTTTTATTTTCTTCCTCCAAAATTAATAAATATTATTTTATTAATTTGTTTTAGGAGGCCCATTTTGAGTTAAAATTTCCTCTAATGATAAATGAATTATGTGCCGCTTACCTTGATAGTTCTCCTAGATATGAATATTTAGAGACAAAGATTGTAATCTTCCCCTGCGATATTGCTTATGAAGTGATATTGTATAATTCCTCAATTTTGTACCTGACCCACTAAGAGAAATTTGATGAGGAAATATCCCTTCCAAGTCCGATGATGGCCAATTGGGATCCACTCGAAATCGAAGAAGAAATATAGCGTGCAGTGTGGACATATACATTATAGGGTTTCTGTGGATTAGGAGATATTGAACGACCGCACACACTGGTGTAGTGATGGATAACTCCTTCCCATATATTTTCCCTCCAAGGCTTTGGGAATCTCAACCTTTAATGGGGACTGCACAATTATCCAAATGACATCATCCTGGTGGATCCAAAATGAGGTTTTATACGATATAGATGGGGTTTATCTTGTGTGCAAATCCTCAGTGATTGGGAAAGTTGGAGAAGATGCCTCTTCCATGGAAAAATACAAGATCCTTCCCCACCAGTACTAGTTTTCATGTATGCCCCTGAAACTCATCCGCGTGCCAAATTCATCTCATTTTGATCATATTTTATAGTGAGTATTTGCAATGCCCAAACCCCAAATCAAATCAATGATTAACATGAAAACTACCTCAATGAGTGGAAGCAAGGAACAGACGAGCCAGAAGGGGGCGCATCAAAATATGCTGAACTGTTTTGGCACTACTTCAATGGTGAATTCTTGGAATGCTTGAACCTTTTGGCGTTACTTCAATGGTGAATTCTTGGAATGCTCAATATTTCTTTGGGTTTTGGCGGGTTTGGAATATATATCAATTAAATTTAGAAATGAAAAAAAACAAATTTACCCTATAAAAAAAATAAAAGATGATAGAATTTTTTATAACCATTTCATCAAATTGATTCATCGTAAAATAAATACGGTTTCTTCTCTAATAAATATGCATGTGCGATTTCTTTCATTTTTGTAAAGGGTATTATGTGGATGTATATAATAATGTAGTAGTCTAAATGCACAATGAAATAAAAAACTTTACCATTCAAAATAATGAGAAAGGAAATTTGTATCAATCTTAAATTTGATAAGAATTATTTTAGAATAATAAAACCATTGATGTCAAATATTAATATTACACCATTTAATTGCAACAAAAATACTAAAAATTAAATTTAGAAATGAAAAAAAACAAAAAATCAAACATATATATAAAAAAATCAATTAAAATATTGTTTTGATGGTGACCTTTAGAAATGCAAAAAAAAAAAAATCATATATATATATATATATATATATATAAGAAAATCAATTAAAATACTGTCTCCAAATTATAGATTTAGGGATGGAATAATGAAAATTGGTGAGAAAAAAATTTAAGTCACATTCATGAGACATTTTAGTAATAAATATTTCTGGTAGGTTAGCAATCCATTAAAGCAAATAATATCATGTATTTATGAGTATTTTTTAAGCTTACATAATAACGACAATGGATTACCCTTATTGCAATCTCAATTATGACTTCTTTTGAGATCAAGATGATGGAATGGAGGGAAAAATGGAGTCACTATTGAATGAAAGGAGGCTGGACATTAAATGCATCATCGATTTGGTGTCTTGCTAGGGCATCGTGATCACTAGCACTAAAATGATCTATATACATTTAGAGCCCCTCGTAAAAAATTGCAATATTTTATATTGTTGAGCTATGACACATGACTAGGACATCATGAACGTTAGCACTAAATTGATCTATATATATTTAGACGCTCTTGTCAAAATTTGCAATTTTTTCCATTGCCGAGATGTCACACACTAGATGGTCAAGAGAAATTCCGTGCAATTGCTGTGTTGGATCTCTGAAGATCGAGGTGCATGGCATTATTACAGAAAAAGGGTTTTCCAACATATATATCATCTGGGATCTGGGATCCCAATATTATATCTGGAAATCAATATGAACGTCTAAAACACATGGTCTGCAATAATCCACAACACCCTAACACTATCGTGACCACCTGGGAAAAACACTAGATATTCCAAACCCCACAAATTCCATTTTGGATTCAGAATTGTTAACCTAGACATATTCGAAGATAGAAGGTAGACAATTTATAAAATTTACTAAATTGTAACAATTCATTGTCACAATTGCAATTTTCCATGACATAATTAAAAATGACTAACATAAATAACTAATTCATATTATTCTAGGTAGTCATTTTTTATGTCATGACTAAATTAGTCATTTTTAACTCTGTCACTTATTATTTAGTCATATTTGTTAACCAGTGACTAAATTGGTCGTTAATTTTAGTCGTTTATAGTTAGGTCAATCAAAATTGCTCATAATTAGTAGTAAATCACTTGAAAAACCTGTGGTGACTAGAATTTTTAGTCACCTAGTAGCTAATTCCTTATTTTGTACTAGTGCATAGTGCTATGATGAACAACTGCCCGTGCCAAACTCAAATATGCATCATGTGTCTATGGAATAACACGATGTATAGGTGGGACATCTGGTTGAGGAAACTGCCTGTGAGGTGCAGGGATAGGGCGATCAAGGTCTCGAAACCTAGCATTGGGTTGGTTTTGGAGAATCTCCCCACCAATCCCCTGAAAATGCAATATATCAAAATAGTTTACATGTTTACCCAACACGAACTCTGCATACATATTTGGAAGGAAATATATGGGGATTTCCTTGTTGTTATGTGGTGGCATATAAAAAACCATATACCATCTGTCCATCCAGTTACCAACAAATGGATTAAATGTGCACCACTCAATAGAGATATGAGGCCTATTTGCATTTGGGATTTCACCCGTGCAGGGGTCCCTAAACAAAGAAAATATATGCTCTTTGGTTATTTTCAACTTTTTGATTGCATTGTAGTCAAGCCCATCAGCGCACTCTTGTATTTTTCTTTCTTTATATGATGTAATATCATATAGTATGTTGCTTGACAATGAAATAGCCTCAACAATTGCATCCAAAGTGGATGCAAGTGAACAATGAATCCTGTCACCACCACTAAAAGCCGTACTAAGTCCTCTCAAGTGGGCAAGCTCAATCAGTATTTCAACATTTGTGTCCATAGTCGCAACTACACTAAAAACATAAATAAGAAAATGATTAGAAACATATACATGGTATATAATGACGTCTCTTCAAAATTGAAAATGTAAATTAAATCAAACTCAAGTAAGCAATTTAATGGCATTCACTTACATACATTTAAAACTTAAAATTAAACATTTAACAATTAAATAGTAAGTTTAGTTCAACTTCTTTCTAGAAGTTAAGGCACTTCTTAACCCTCATTGGCGACTTTTCTATGCACACTTGGGTTTAAACTTTTTTGAATTTATGAGTGCTATTTTGACATGTTTTGGCCTTTACGTCCCTTGGATACGTAAAATAAAGGGGCAAGGAACTATTAGGACATGTGAGGCAAGAAAAGGGGTGATACAGGGCTGCCACCAATCAACTACTTATAATTTACTCGATCATGGTTGGGAACACTCTCATGATGCACTCTAGGTAGTTAATGGGTGTTCACCATTTCCATTGGTGTATAAACATGGAAACCAACCAAAAGTGACATGAAAAAATGGAGAATTTGTGGACTGGAATACAATTGGTTGTATATGAGCTTAGAGACTCGACACGCAGAAATATATTGCCCATTGTTTTTGCTATTTTAAAAAACGGTTGATAAGCCTAGTGATGCAGGGGCATAGACTGTTTGAGTAAAGGCATTTATGTCTTTGCAACTAGGTCAAGGGATCTTAGGGAGACCTAGGGTCTCACATGTTTCTAATTTTTTTATTATGTTGATAGGATAAAAGAAGTAGAATTTAGGTTCTATTTAGTTTAGGTGATGACCTTTAATTAATTAGATTTTTGGTAGGTCAATAGAGCTAGGGTCAGAACTGCATGATGATTATGAACTCTTCGACAGTGTGATGAATACCGGGGCTGTATGGGGTGTCAAGACGTGTTGACTTGTAATTCAATATCATAGTGATAAGGTTCATATATTTCAACTTTTTTTTGTCATTATGATAAGGCCAGGGGCATAGAGGGTAAGTCATATGCATAGAACAAGAGCAAAGTGCTGAGGAAGGTATAATTAAAACACAAATGAGGTGGGTACTATAACCAAGAAGTGCAAATATTTTAGTGGAAAAATGGTGGTGGCTGCTAAAACTAGAGGAAGGAAGAAAACTAGTCATAGTTATTAGTTTTAACTCTGTGTTTATATATATATATAT
>LPNX011166511.1:0-32636 GCA_001517045.1 Pseudotsuga menziesii
GGGGCAGAGCAGGCCAAAGCTGAACAAGCCAAAGTTGAAGAAGCAGCCAAAAGGATAAGGGAGGAAGCTCAGAGGCTGGAAAATGAGGCTGCAGAGTGGCTGCAGAATGGAGAATAAGAGAAAAGGAAAGCTGCCCAGGAAGCAGCTGAGCTAGAAAAAGAAGTAGCCAGAGAAACAGAAGAGGCAGCCAGGAAAGCAGCCGAAGAAGCACAGAGAAAACTAAATGAAGAGCTCCAAGGGCAGGAAGCTGAACAGATAGAGTTAACACAACAGTCAGCCTCTGAAACACCAACAGGGCATAGACAGGAAGAGGAAAACCCTGAGGTGCAAATCCTTCAAGTACCTACTGCTAGCATTCCTGTAACCCCTATACTTCAAATAGTGCCTTTCGTCCAGAAGAAGGGGGAAGAAGTCCCTGACTTCAGCACTGTCTATTACGACAGGGCCACCAAAAGAATCATGAGGAGGATGGAAAAGAAGGTGGAAGCAAAAGATCTATCAGGGAAGATGGTCACAGATACAGCAGTCATGTTAGGGACAGATAAAGATCCCATGCTCACGATAAGAGCTGGGGCTGCACTAATTGATGCCTCCGCTGATAATATAAAGAAGGTGATGATTGAATTAGAATCATAAAAGAAGACCACTGCTCAGCTAAAGGACACACTGAGGCAAGAAAGAGGAGAGGGTAGTAGACTTAAGAGGAAGTATGAACACATGCTAAGGGAAATGGAATCCACAAAGGGTGAAATCCATGCCCTCCAGGTAGAGGTGCAAGCCAAGGAAACAGCACAAGAGGCTCTAGAAAATGTGCAACAGGAAGTCCAAGATCTGAAAAATGAGAAGGAACAGTTGAGGGAAAAAGTGGAAGACCTAGAGGCGCAGCAGTATATTATCTATGAATCTAATACTGCATACACCCAAGGACTGAAAGAGCAGCTGGCTTCTCTGACTGCTGAACTGGAGACAGCAAAGGAACAACAAGTCAATCTGCAGCCATTTAAAGAATATATCCTAGCGCAAAAGGCTAAAACGCTGCAGCTACAGACTGCTTTGGAAGAGGAAAGATGCAAAGTTCTTCAGATGGACAGCAGGTTAGAGGAGATCATAGAAGCTTCCTCCTATTTCGTAGATAGGTCCCAAGATGTTCTTGAGGTCTTGAACGCCAGATTGGCAAGACCAAAATATGATGCCGAGATTCCAGGAGAACTACCAGCCAAAGATCATCAAACCCTCAGGAGAGATCACAGCCTAGTAGAGTTTTCCATCAGCACTGCTGAAGACTTTAAGAAGGCTGTCCGAAGAACACAGGTAGCATGCTCAGAATATTTTAAAAGGTTCCTTAATGCATATAACCTCTGCCAGACAGAGGCTGAGCTCAGGTTTGAAGAGTTCCTGGATCATGAAACCTTTGTGGACATATTGCAGAAAGGGCATCAAGATGCAGAAGCCAGGACGCAGCAGATTTGATCCATTAATGCCATAGTACTAAAGAACGAAGTGGGTCACGCAGCCGTTAGCATACAGGTTCTAGAAGACCAGCTTCAGTTGAGCCCAGCAAGGATCGATGCCATCAGGAACCAAGTTGACAAGTTTGAGATTAACATCCAGTTCCTAGAGCCATGCGCTTTTGAAGGCCTCGCTACTGAAGCAGCAGCGTGGAAAAAATTCTTTGAAAACCAAGCAGGATCCTCCTCATAGAGGACCGGTCAACTTTATTAATGTAATATTTTTGTAAAATTTTTGAGAAATGAAGCGTTGGGAAAGCAAAAGGTTGGGAAGCCCAAAGGTCACTTTGGGCAGCCCAACCATTTTGACTTTTTGTATAAAAGTAGGAAGCGTAGAAGCAAAAAGGGCTTTTTTCGCCAGTAAGATTGGAAGGTTATTGTAAGAAGAACTACTTCCTTTTGCAATAAAATATTACAGTTTTCCTGTTGAAAGAAGATTGGTGGGATTTCAAATGTGTTGCCATGGATAGTCGAAAGATGAACTACTTTGTTTTTCAGCATTGTATCCATAAATTGTGAGATCATTCTAACTTTATGACCGATGTCTTTGTTTAATGATTTCTGATTTATTTTACAAAATTTCCACCATGAGTAATGTATGCTTGTCATAAACAATTGGCTATTTGGTTGTGAAATATCTTTCGCTATTCGTGCATGTAAAAGTTAATGTCAGCTATCTGTAATTGGGTTTTTTTATGCGTACGCATCCACATTACTCATATATGTTACTTACAAGTTCGCTCCCCGGGGATAAAATAGAGTAGATAGATGGGTAGACGTATAGATAGGTAGTCATCTTTTCTCATTTCAGCATGTGTGATTCAGATGCATGGTGAGCCTAAGACGAGAGGTAAGAACCTGCGCATCACATTGTGAATGCTCCTTGCATCCTTCACCACCCTGCATAATTAGTTAGAAGTTTGCATTTCAATTGTTAAGTCAAAAATACAAATTCCGGTGGACCGGGCCGCAACCGGTAAAGCCTTTGTTGTTACTTTGACCTACGGTAGCCGGACCGTAAAACCGGACGGATTCCCTATACCAAACAGTCAACGGGCTAGTTGGGAACATTGATTGGGGAGAATCCCTTACTGTTGTCGCCTGCGAATTTCCAGGCCCCAACATGTGGATTAAGCATTGTCTTACGGCAATTGATGTTGCCGATTTTTCTCTCAATTTCTACATCTGAACCCTGCCTGGCTTGAACGATTCAGCTGAATCAATAGGAGTATAGTTGGGAAAGTAAGGTTACTTGTTTTTTCTATATCTCATAGCATATATGTTTGAAGATCTAGATTATACATGTTTAATAAGTTTATTTGCATGTAATTCTTGTCTCTTTTTCATATATATACATATATATATATATATATATCCAAATCTCATGAGGTTTCGTGCAGGATTGTGTGTTTAGCTTTCAGGTAGCAAGGATTGGACAAGCTATGGATCTATTTTGAATCCACTATACATCCAAAAAATGTGTGAAGGCATTGCCCCTCTACATTCCACTAACAGGTTTCCATTGCAAATCCATCCAACAACGGGCCTTTTCCCTTCTCTTCCTCCTTTCTATTAAAATCAATCTTTCGGTTACCTGTCTCTTCCTATTATGATAAGATCTAGTTCTAATAATTGAATATATATTTTTATATCTATTTTATAAGAGTCTTGCTGCTTAGATCTATAATTTCATAAAGATAGATCTAGGTGTAGGAATTTCCTTTTTTGCAAGTAGCTAAAGCATAGATCTAAAGCTTGCTCATAAGGTAGTTTCTTTTTTCATTCTTCAAATATTTAAATTCTACAAGAAAAGTGCATATCTCATTGGCTTCCCAAAAATCAAGCCAAGATCCCAAGGAAAGCTTGCTTTCCTTGGTTCCATTTTGCAAAACTAGATTAGCCCCTTTTCACAATTTTTTACTTAGTTTTTTTTTGGTAACTAGCATGGTGACCCAAAACACTTTTAAAGTGTGTTTGGGCACATTTGATTTTAATTGATCACTGGTTTTTAGTAGTTCTAACAAAAAGAGAAGGATACTCTGCCTATTTTCCAACTCTTGGATGAACCAAAGCTTCCTGGAAGCTTCCCCCATCGCCGTGTTTTGATTTTAGCTTGTTACAAGCTTGTTGTAAGCCTTTGGATCCCAGATAACAAGGACCAAAGTGCATCAATTTCAATTTTCTGATATTGTAAATCGTTGCTAATAAAAACAAAATATCTTTTCGAATAAGCTGTTTCGAGCCTATTCACCATCCCCCCTGGGGGGATTTCCGTCCGTGTCTTTTTTTTTGCTTTTCATTTATGTTTTTTTAATCTAGCGTAGTTCTAATTTGTAGGGTAGTATACTTTGATTTATAATCATTTCCATATTCCATATCTGAGGTTTCAAAGTAATTTTAATACTTATCCCACAACTTCTCGATTGACCCGAAAGGGGAAAGAGATGCATGGTAGAACTAATTAGAAAACCAACATTGTGTATCTTTGTTTTCTTTTTCATCAACTGTTTCATCGGCTATAATAAAATTAACCCCTCCTTGATTCCCCTATTGAGATCCACATGGATTGAAAGAGGTTCCTGGAGGGTTTTCTTTTTAACAAGAACACCTATCTTAAAATTTACTAAAATTGACAAGACTCCGGTGTGTATGCTCTGCACTTGGCTGTGGTTCATCTGATCAGTTAAGCTGCATCAAAAGAACTTGAGTGACTATATTAATTAGGATTCACTCTCCCAAATTGACAAACCATTAGGTGAAAATCCAACACCTCGATCAAACCATTACGGTGGAAAAATACCCAAAGGAAGCAGGAACTCCTGAAAAGTGACCTCGAGGCACTGATCTTTGTTACACCTTTGGGTGTATTATGAACAACAGTCCAGAGACTCCATTCAGCCCACATATTCCTTGCAGGTATCCATGAAGGTTTAGTTTTGGACATACTCCAATTACCCCCTGGGTATATCTAGAGTCCCCTTGACTAACTTAATTTACTCATATTTTCACATTAACTTAAAATGTACCAAGATACAATTGCACAACATTCATTCTAGCACTTGCAAGCACTCTTAATTATTTTCGACTCCATTTTCAAGGCACTGGTCAACTATTTATTTCTTTCAATCTATATGTGATTGGGTGTCATTTTCTTGCTTACTTGTGATTATCTCATCATGTTATTTTTTGTTTACAATTGTTAAATCGAAACTCCTAAAAAAATTACTCTTTAATGCCATCATCATACTAAGTAATTTTTCCTTAGTAACTTAATAGGGTCTACCCCCCATTGGCTTCGTTAGGAGTTAAGCCTAAACGGAGGAGTCAAGAACAAGGTGACAACCTTGACTCGAGACTTTCCCCCAAGGACACATCGAGTGGCTTGAAGATTTCTGCCACATGACCCAGGTGTGTGAAAGGCAGTAACAGGTAGCATTGGAGATTTATTCAACACTTGAGAAGATGATTGTAATAATAGTAGTGGAGCACAAGTATGGTGGTTCCTCTTTGATATTTTATTGGAATCTTAAGCAATTCAAAGTTTGGTAACTCATTACCAAGTTCAAAGAATTATACAGAAGCAAAAAAGGGCTGAAAGTTCAAAAAATATTTCCAAAATATGGAGGTAAAGATTATTTGCAGAAATTTTGTTTTTATGGATTTGATTAATCCTTTTGGTATTAGTGGTGATGTTACAAGATATATCAGTATGTGCAATCCACATATATTTACTTTTGGGAACACAAAATTGCAGTACATGAGTTCCACCACTAAATTGCAGCTAAAGAAAATTAATGAGCGGGACCATAACAGAGCACTTGGTGCAAAGGAAGGAGTAGCAAATGAGGATAACACTTGGAAATATGAAATAATACTTCAGAATACAAATATTAAATTGCTTTAGGACAAGCAATATTGGTTTGGGAGGACTGGAATGTCCCCATTTTTAATAATTGTATAGCAGGAAAATTCGATCAATCCTACTAGTTCTCTAGGTTCGGTGGAAACATTGGAAAGTTAATAAGGGAGATAATAAATGGTGTTTAGAAATTAGAAGAATAAAATATTTATTTAATGGAGCTAATTAAATGAATTCAAGTGAAAAATGAAATGGCTATGGAGAATGGAGACACATGGAGACTATGGAGTCCACTCAAGCTAGAATTCCTATGTTAAATGGCATCCTCCTCTTGCAATCTCGAATCTATGGGAAGCCTAATGTTTTTGGATGGATTATAAGGTTAATATACTTATACTTATACTTCATAGGTCAAATTTTGGATGAATTGTAACTTACATGGAGAGAGGAAGATCCAAATGGGAGTCCTGGACACTTGGCTAGATTCCCCTTACATTTATGACATCTATGACACCAATGATGGAGATTCTATGACAGCTATTAAAAATGTCATATATGAAGGATGAAATATGACATATATGAAATTTCATGTCAAAATAGAGCATCCAAGAGAGCTCTCATGTGATTTGTAGAAGCCCATTGGGTTCCTACTCAAATTGGGGGAAGATGGAAGGCTAGGAAAGGGAGGACACATGGCAAATCTTGAGCCCATACCCAAATTCAAATTGTCTTGAGTTTGTGGATGGATTGGGAACCTTATAAGGCTAAGGATGTTTATAATATATAGGAAGAAACCAATAGAATGGATTTTTATTATTTGAGAAATTTTCATTTGTGAATTGTCAGAGCTAGTGGATGACTAGTTTTCTTGCCTTAGCCAATTTCGAGGGTGAAATATTCCCATCCAAGTTGGTGTTTGGAGAGTCCACTCAGGTATTTCAAGGATATTTATTGGAGTCTTATTTTTAGGTTTAATATACAGTAAATCATGTGGATTCTTCTATTTCAACACTCTCTATCAACCATTTCTAGTTTTATGGCATATTCTTGCTCATGGAGAGATTGTGCTTTAGGTGAGCTATTGATATCTTTGGGGAATCTTATAATGATCCATTATTTTATGTTCTGATTTATATTATATCTATTTCAATTTTAGAAGACTCTCAGGCCGAAATTCCAAAATATTTCATGTAAAAATGCTAAATAATGAAGAAATAGTGTCATTTCCCATTGTGCACCATTGTAATGCTAATGATTTCGAATTGGGAGAAGATTTTCATTCTCCATTACTGATTGTAATAATATAAATATGATATTTTATTCATTCTTAGAAATTTCCAGGTCTAAATATGAAATGGTTGTATGGAAAATGGATTATTAATGAGCAAACAATGACCATTTCCCCACTACCTTGTTGTAAACTCTTGTAATCTTTATGGATTCAAATGGATGTATGAAATAATTAAGATTTATGAATGAATGGAATTTAATTAAATTATATTGTGGGTTTCATGTTTAGTAACTAATAACTTGTGGCCATTGGGTCGAATTTCATAGCATTTGGGGCAAACTACACCTCATTTCCCCAAGGGTCCAATACTAGTTTTTTATATCTGATTGAAGGAAGTGATAACAGGCATGAGAATTTGATTTGTTATGAATATGAGTCTCTAATAATTTCTTATACACATCCCCTACTTAAATTTAAGAATTCAAGTGGGTTTCTGCACATTTTGGAAGCCATTTCTATCACTTACCCCGAGGAGATTTGAACCCAAAATTGCTAGTAAAATCATCTATCTTGTTCAAAATTTAGTACAAACTTACAAAACTGATTGGAGGGCCATAATAAATCCCTGAATATAATAATTAAGTTATTATATCATTCATACACCTCTGAATATTTTGGAGAAATTGGGCTGATTTGGAGACCAAGACACTAAAACTAGTCAAGAGCCAAAATTGTGAAAAAAATGGAAAATTGGGCATTTTGGTAAAATATAAAAAAGGGAAATTACAAGGGTTTCTACACTAAAATTGGTACTTCAAATTCAGTAATGGGAGCATTGGAAAGAGGAGAGAATTCACCTCGTCCTTCTATAACTGGAACTCCTTCCAATCTAGGCATACGACCAATACCTTCTTTGAAATTTGTATCCATATCTCGCTCCATGGGAGGTCGGGTCATAGGATTTAAAGTATGTTCAGGTGACAAACCTTGTAACTGATGATACCTTCTCCATGGTAAATCAGCCAGTTTGTAAAGGTCAAACTGATCTCAAAATTAAAACCTCTATCTAATCAGGAAAATCAAATGCTACTCAAGCTAAAGAAACAATCAAATCCTATGATAGGAGTGGTGAAAAAAGTCAAGATTCTCACAGGATTGTCAAACCACCACAACTCGTAATATAGTGTAGGGTCCAATAGTAAAATGTGACAAGGAGGATTGGGACCCTACCCTTTCCTGAATACTCGACTACCTGGATGACACGTGTGCAACAATATCCTTGAGTTTTCTTCTTAGTGTATTGCAGTGATAGGATGGTCAAAGGGCTATGCTTGGATGGTATCAGGATCCCTAAAAGTGTCTCCCAATATACACAAGGTACATGGCAGCTCCACTCCGCAGTAGTGTTGTCTAATGCACAACCGTTTGAAAGGGGCCTTCCTATATATCACTGAGTATGTGAAGTACCTGTCTATATACCTCAAGGGTACGTGAAAGGTCATTCTATATACCTGAAATAGATGGAAGAAACACACGATCCTCGGGATGTAGTGCAGGAAAATAACAACAACACCTACGTTTAAAGATGTCAGAACACGTCTCTAACCTATCACACTTTTCTACAAATTTTAACCTAAGACTAACGCTTGATTTTATCTTTTGTGATTAGGTGAATGCATGAGGTGAGTACTGAAAAGTAAAACCATGCAAAGATGCTTGTACAAATATTTAGCTTCCCCTTTTTCTTAAAATGCCCTAATTAAGGAAGGGATAGAGGTTCGGATCCTACTTATCAAAAAAAAATAAACACCAAGCAAACTAATATGGAACTATATTTTCAAACTTATTACAAGCATATAATGACTTCAAAATAAAAATAAAAAATTGAAAAGTAAAATCACAAGATTTATTTTGAAAAGAAAAACTATAATGACTACTTAACACACCATACTTTTTCAAACTCTTCAAAATTAAAGCAAGATGCAAAAAACACAATTTTTATTTTTGTTTGAGAGGAAAAATACCTAAGAAGCAAATAGAATTTAAAAACCTAAATTTCTAGGAGACCAATCAATTCATTAATAATTCATACCTATCCTCAAAACCTAGAACTTTTTTTGAGATTTTTCAAAAATCAAATATGAGGACAATCTTAAATCAAACTATGAAGAAAATAAAAGTACACTACTTTCTTTCAAGTTGGCTAAGAAACATTCAGAGATCTGAATACACACTTTATTTTTAATAACTTCTTCTTCAACCAAAGATCAAATAGACAAGAATCTCATAATCCAAAATCAAATTAGTCCTTGAAGGTATAAACCAATCAATCCCAACACACTTTCTAGATTTTGATTAACAATTCAAACTATCAGGAACTAAGCCAAATAATCTTCAGGAACCAAAATAAAAATGCCAAATTTAAAAATCAAATTGCAATTAAAACCCTACTTGGCACGGCCGGTTGATAGCAGAGTACAAAGAATTATTGATCCATCACCACACTTTTCCAACATGAACAGAGCTATGGCACCACTCTCTGTCCACTGGATAACTATGGTGGCACTGAATGTTTCCTCAGAAGAAGGTGTGATGACTTCTCTTTAAAAAATTCCTAGGTGCGATGGAAAATCTAGATTTCAAAATGAGACACAAGGTGAAAAAATAATATGTTAGTGTTCAACAATTGGGTCCAAATGATAACTATCAACAAGAAAATGAATCATAAAAGGAATATCAGGGCAAATCAAGGCAGATCTATCAATTCTAAATCAAATATAGCTAATCAACTAGTATATATGATCTATTAAGAAATTGAATTTTGAAAACAAGGAAAGAATCAAGAGTAACCAAGAATCCATATCTTTTCCCCCGCAGAGTCGCTAATTTTGTTACCGGAAATACTCCACTTCTACGGACATAATATATTTCCCCATCCTGAATCAATCAAAGCTGGAACAAAGTAGTCACAACAACATAAAATCACTTTCCCTAAGATCACATAGATACCTTGAATAAAATAATATTTTACCTCTCACAAACTGTAAAAGGATGATCTTTGGAGTGTCTCATATCCATATATTGTCCTGCAAGAAACACAATGAAACACACAATAGATTAGAGTAACAATCTAGCTATAATCCTATGTTAATGACCAAGGAGTTTAACAATAAATACAGTGATTCAAACACAATAATATTCATGGGAAAGAAACCTTTATTTTCTTTAATGAAATGGAGAGATAGATCATACAACTTAATCCTTGTTGTTGAGAAACTCTTCTCAAGTGAACCTTGCCTCAAAGTACCAAGATTTCCTACCAGTTGCTCACTAGTCTTGGTTAAATTTGGTCAGAGTTTAGATGCAATAACATACTATTCCTCCCTTTACCCATGGGGGATGATCTAGTATTTAAAGTCATGGGAGGATAGAGAAGGTTGACGATCTCATGAGTTAGGTGGAGGGAGGATCCTATAATGATCGATCTCAAGCCCAGGTGGTCTAGAACCTTAGGGATAAAGATTCCATGAAGTCAAGCTTCGAGAAGCCTCTCAAAGCTTCTTTTTTTACCTTTAAATCTTGAGCACTGCTCTTTGTCCACAGGGATAGAGTATTACCAAGGAAAACTACTAGTGGCACTGCTTATTGCTAAAGGAAAAAATATGTTACTCATATATGTACCACAACTTGACCACAAGGAAAGTGTGGTGATGGCCAAAGTGTTGATGTAATTGTAACTTCAGAATGTATTCACTTGTATTTCTTATGTATTGTACCCGGATGTTTATTCCAGGAAGTGTTTGTAATGTAATTGATTCATGTCATGTCATGATGTTCCAATCGAGAGTTTCTATAATCTGAACAAGTCATGTCAAGTCATTGTGGGTAACCATCCTATTGGTTAAGGATTAAAGTCCCCGTAGTTGTGAGGCCCTAGGGTTATTAGACTATCCTAAAGAAGTCAACCCTAGGTGAGTCATTGTAAGTCAGGGTAATAGTCCCCACCATTGTGTTAAGGATAACCCTCCTTGTTGGTCGGAGGAGGCAAAGTCTCCACAAGTTGTGGGGCACTAGGGTTATTAGACACTCCTAGAGATGTCAGATCTAGTAAGTAATTGTTAAGTGAGGCTGGCATGTTGGAGTGGGTTTCAAGTGAACGAAAGAATATAAATGGATAGTGAGCCTCTCTATTTAACACACACACACTCACTTATTGGGGCACATGAGTGAGAGAGAAGTTGTTGGGATCAGAGAGAGAGACTACTGCTGTTGGGAGATCATCTTTATGTTTTGGAGTTTTAATTTTGGTGCTGATTCTATCTCTGAGGAAGTTGCAGGGTTTTCTCCTTTATGGTTTCCCCAAGGAAAATTCTTTGTGTCTCTTGTCTCTTGTGTTTATTGTTGTGCATGTTATTCTCTAAGTTAAAGATCCTAAGATCATAATGCTAGCTTGAATGATAAAAATATAACATGGTATCAAAGCTAACCTAAGAAGAAGACATTGTGCAGCTACATAAGCTAGGGATTCTTACTTTTTGGTTCTCTCTCCACAATCCATCAGCAAAAGTATGCTAGTTTGACTCTCCATTGAAGGGCGCATCTTTCTGTCGAAGCGGAATTTGATTCTAAGCATTTTCAGTTTTTGGTGCGAGAAATTAGGGATTCTTATAGAAGAGGAATTTTTGAGTGAGCCCAACATAGGATTTCTCTCCTCATCAAAATCAAAGTTTAGAGACCTGGGTTAATATTTTTGGTTGGGTAAAACTCCAGGAAATTCAAACCCTAGTTGGACCCCAAGCTGGAAAAATCCTAAATACTAAAACTGATATGTTTTGGTACATTCTCTATATCTCATGATTGGAGAAGGCTCAGAAGTTGAAACTTTCATAGGCCAAATATAAAATCTTGATTTACATTGTATCCAAAATGCAACCTCAAATTCACTATATTATGGGAGATATGATCCCTCCACGTTAAGGTTCTAGCCTCTTCCAGAATTCATCCCTAAACAGGACACTTGGGGATAATTGCTATATATTGGGATACAAAGGTCCAAATGAAATTTCTAAAGATGTTCCATAAAGTTCATGAAATTTACTTTTAGTGGTCTATGTTTTAGACATAGAATATGAAACAGTGACACATGGTAGTTCGAACAACTTCACTATTATGAACAGTCCTGTAATAGGTCACCTTGGGAAAACAATCATAAGTCCCAATTGGTGAAACCAATTCTGATGAAAACTATGTTTTGGAACAGGGACAGGAATGGCTACCTTAGTGAAAATTTTCAAACATAGAGTAGAAGTAAGTTTAGAGATATCGTAGAAACAGTATCAAGAATTTTTGCAGAAGAAATTGGAAAACTAGGGTTTCCTGTTCTGGGAGCTTCCCTCCACTGTTTTCAGAAAATGATTACATTGGACAACTCAAATTGAAGAGATATATATTTATATCCAATCAGATCTGAAAGATTCCAAGTTTTGAAAATTAGGGTTTCTCTAACAAACCCTAGATCAGCCAGCTTCGAAACCAAGACGGACACCTGAAATCGGTAAGATCTAATCTTTTGCTATTTTCATTTGAGGTTCTCATTTCAAAGTGATCTATCACATCAGCTTGATGATAATATTGTTGAAGTTGAAAAATTCCAATCATTGAAGTATATGATCTCTTTGAAGAAAATGAATTGGACACCTACATAAGAAGAGAGGTTCCAGTTCCAGAGGGAGATGAGGCTCAAAGCCTTACACAATAGGAACTTGGTCAAGGCCAAGAAGATCATTGTTGATTCAATCACGGATCAACTTGTAACACAAGTGTCTTCCCTAAAGACATCGAAGATGTTTGATTCCTTGACCAATATATTTGAAGGGAAGAACATAAATCAGAATATGACCTTAAGAAACCAGTTGAAGAATGTTGAGATCCAGAATGCAGAGACCATACAATCATACTTTACAAGCGTCTCTCAAATCAAATAACAACTTGAAGCGGTAGAAGAAGAAGTGGTGATAGCCACCTTGAATGGCCTCCCAGGATCATGGGATTCATTCATGCGAGGAATGTGTGCCAGAAGGAAGTGATTACTTTCAACAGACTCTAGGAAGAAGAAGAAGCTCAACTCATAATAAGAGAAAAGAAGATGGGAGAAACTAAAGATCAAGCTCTCACCATCCAAAGAAGATCCCTGAAGCAATGAGGAATATGAAGAACCTCTTATCCATATTAGCATTTGGATAAGAAACGATGCTATTATGAATGAAGAAGACGATGAAGCTGAAGGCTCAAGAAGGATTCTACCCATGAAACAGATAAAGATAAGTATTCAATTGTCATTTCATGATATTGTTTTTGTTATGCAATTTGTTTATATTCAGTTGATGTATTATGCATGATAGAATGTTTGCATTAATGACAGTATACTACTAATATGCATGTGGTGGGTAAGTAGCTCATGGTGCTATACAACTCTCCATTGCTACTTATCTAGAATGAAACCTCTTTGCTGACATATTGCATTGGTGCACAATCTCAATGTTGTCCTGGTAGAGATGGAAGGCATCTAGAAAGTTTCCGTGAGATATGAATGAATGTTGTATTGGATAAAGTAGTTGCATGATCATATATTTATGCATAAGAATTTTCTACTATGAATATTCCTTATGAAATGTTTCTAACCATACAAATGCATTTGACTTGTAGGAAAGATCGCATACATAATCGCCTACAAGCAAAGAAGGATGAGACTTGTTCCGAAGAACAAGTGATGACAGTTCAAGATGAAGAAAAATATGACGAATGCAGCGAAATCATTGATGCAGACCCTTCAAGCTATGAAGAAGTAACCAAGAAGAAAGGGAAGACCAGTTCAAGAAGAATGATGTCTAGGATGCAGTATTGATATGTGAAGGGAAGTTCGTAGTTCCATCATGCAGTAGATGGAAACATCGTGGGATACAAGGCAAGATTCGTAGCATGAGGCTTCTCATGAAAAGAAGGCATAAACTATGAAGAGACATTTGCAGCCACTGGAAGTGAAGTCACATGACAGGAAGAATCATGTGTGAAAATGAAAGAAGGCCTTGTATGATCTCAGAAGACACCCATGGGATAACACATACATGAGGATCTTGATGAAGATATTAACCTTTTCTACAGGTTGAAGATGAAAGCCTATAGAGGATGACAAGATCACAGATGGGTGCAAGAAGAACTTTTGAAAAAGTTCAAGATAGAGGATATTGGTATCTAGTGATCCTAGATTGATACATAGAATATTAGTAGTAGAGGAAGCTACTTGTCACTCTAGTACAAGATGTTTTAGTGCATAGAGTATGGAAGACAAAGGGAGTATGATGCTTCAAAGGGAGTGACTACCGAAGATCCTGAGGTTCGACATGGTATGACAGGATGGATAGCTTACTAGTGACTCTAGGATTTACTAAGAGTAAAGTGGATTCCAACCTTTGCTTCATGGTTGAAGGCAGAAGACTAGTGATGCTCCTGTTATGTGTTGATGCACTATTTTTTAGGCATGGAGGTGTGGAAAAATGTGGATGGAATCTTCCTTAGACAAGGGAAGTATGCAATAGAGATCCTGAAGAGGTTCAAGATGATGGACTGCAAGGCCATGACCACACCTATGGCATTGAACATGAAGCTATTGAGTGATGCTTCATCATAAGCAGTTGATGCTATGATGTTTCGTTAAATGATTGGGTCCTTGATGTACCTGACGAACATGAGACCGGATATTTTCTTTGCTGTGAACACTGTTGTAATCTCACAGATCACATAAGGTTACCAATAATACATACTAAAACATAACCATAAATAAGAGACAAGAGACAAGAATAGATAGAGAAACAGATTATATTAATGTAGTGAGTTCATACAAGGCACAGAACTGAACTAAGTTCTTGCTTGGCTCAACAGCCTAATATATACCAGTTACAAAAAATAACTACCTGTCGGTTCAGTGAACCGACACGACTGTTAGTTAAGTCGACTAATCTTTTAGTTTAGTCGGCCGACCGACTTAGTCGGCTGATCGACTAGTCGGCCCATCGACTTAGTCGACTGACTAAGTCGGTCTTCGTTCAAGTCGACTTATGTCGACTTGCTCCTTCTACATCTCCCCCATGAAAAAAATGTTTCTTCGTCCCAAAGAAATAGGGAGGTACAAAAATGAACTCTTGCGGATACAGTCAAACTTGTTCATGCTGGGGACTGTGCAGCCGGATGGTTGGTCTTCTTTGGACATAGACTTCGACGATAGCGGGAGCTGTGATGGCCAAATGATGTTGAAAGTTGGTCCAACTCTGTAATTACTTCTGGATATCGATCATTAAGGTTGTAAGATTTGAAAGGATCGAAATATTTTTGGACATGGGCATTTCTGCTATGTTGTCCATGTTGGGACCCAACAGTTGATTTTGTTCTTCGGCAGCAGTGATAAGTCATTTCATCTGAGGACAGAGGATGTCGACTCGCTCTAAATTGGGTAGGGCCTGTTGAACCCACTGATGTGCCTCCCGTTCTAGCTTTTGCAGTTTGTTAGTCTCCATCACAATTTGTTCTTCAATGGTCTGCCGCAACTCTGCTTCTGTCGACTTCCGACCCTCCAATGCCTGAATGCCCTGCCGTACCTGTCTTATCTGCTGATAGACCTACCCATAGTGATTAGGCCAATCTCTTAGTACTTCCTCAGTGAAAATGGAGTCCTCCATATGATCCTGTAAGACTTTGTACGCCTCCGAAAATGCAGTGTGCTGGTTCAGGAGTAGTCGGGCAGTTTCCTCCTTTTGCTCTTGCTTAGTTTCTTGGAGATGTGTCTGTATAGTCGACACCATTCCTTCAAAGAGTTGATAGGCCCTTTCTAAAGGTCGATCTGTAGAAATTTTGACAGGGCCTAGGATGACAGATTGTGCAAGAGACCTGCATTTGCCGAGAAACTCAACCTGTTCTGCCTCCTTGTCCTTGAGCTCTCTACTTTTTATGACCGTCCTCTTCTTTGACTCTTTGGCCAAGATTTTGAGTAGTTGGCCGACCTCGAAGTCGGTTAGCGAACTTGCATCTTTGAGGCTAATCCGCAGGCCGAATGTTTTATGCTACTCTTTCTTTTTCTTCTGTTTGTCTGGTTGTTGTTCTTGCTCCTGGGTACCTGCAGTAGTGGAAGTTGGGTCTGTAATTGGTGGATTGGAGGTCGAGGGTTGTGATGGTTGGGTAGATGGTATAGAGGATGGCTGTGTTTCTTTTTGAGGAGGGGGTATGGGGGATAGGGGTTTTTTCTGTTTGAGGAGGTGGTATGACCACTTCCGAATGTGAGGATAACGGTGGCTGTGAAGGGCTTGGATGTAATTCTGGGGGTGGGGATTTTGACGGTGGAGGTGGTGGGGAAGGAGGTTGGGATGATGGTGGTGTTGGGGACGGAGTGGGGGTATGGACTGGGGTTCCGAGAGTGGCTTGAATATGGTCGAGACTACCGTCGAAAGAGATCGTTGCCTCGGACGGTGATGTGGGTGGTTCGTTCTGTGTCTCGGGGTCGACCTGCTCCGTGATAGACTGATTGTGTCCTATGATGTCGCCCTCGTCATTGATCCTGGTAAATGTTGTCATTTCCTGGGCATAAATGTGTTTGTGTATTTTGAGAGGAGCTGTTGTATTTATTTTCTGGGCCGAATTGAACAGTGAAGGCAGTGTCACAAAGAAATCTTGAAGCTCAGTGTCCTGGCTGACCCTAGCTCTGAGTGCCTCCGGGATTGCGCGTTCATATTCTTCACTGGGGCTGCCCATCTGTTCTGCTGGTGCTTTTTCTTCGATTACGGGCAACGGAGATGGGGGTGGGGGGGTCAACACAAGGTCGACGACATTTTCAGGCATTGTTTGTGTTTTGGCTCTCTTGGGCCGACCCTCCGGAGCTCCTGCTTCTAGATACCGTTGAAACTAAACTTCAACGGATACTTTATTGGCACGGGCGTCCTCGATAATGTCGACGGCCGCGGCTGCTAGTTCCTCCTCATCATCGGACGAGTCGGCCAGAATAAGCTTACGCTTACCCCTCCCTTGTTGTTGTTTCTGGGTTTTGAGTTTCTTCCGGGTGGCAGCTATCTCCTTAGCCAGTTTCTTGATGATGCTTCGGGATAAAGCATATTTCGGGTTGTCAACTTCGACTTCTCCAGTCGGTTCTTGAGTGCGGTCGACGACTGCTGGAGCCGGTGGAGTTGTCTGTGGCACTGTTGGCTGTTGTTGTATTGGTGGTTGGTGTTTTTCTGTCGGATGAGGGTCAACTACCTTGCAAGTCATAGGTTTGACTGTAAGGTGTACCCGATTAGTGGGCACAGTCGGGGTGTCCTCCGATACAAATGTACTGATGTAGAGATTAAGCTCGTAGTCCTCCTCCTTCTCCTGGTCAGTAAGCGGCTCGATGATGGAGAAGTCGACCTATTTGGTAGGTTCAGGGACTGGTATCTTCATCTTTTCCTGTTGGGTCAACTCTCAGAAAATCTGGTCGACCGTGGGGTAGTAGTCGAGGTCCTGTGCTTTAGGGTCCTGACCTCGCATATACCATACTGAGGTATGGTCCAGTTCCAACTGGATGTGAGACTCAGCAGGGAGGTTTCGTCGGATGTTCTAGGGCACCCTCCACCTCGTCATGTGAACCTTCAGCTGCTGGAACCAGTTTTCTAGGAAGACTTTTCCTTGTGCTAGTTCATGTAGGGTGCCTTTTTGTGAAAAGGGCTTAAATCGGTGCATTTGGAATCTGGTCGACTCCCGAAAGACTGGACTGCCTTCTGGACAGATGTGGTACATAACAATCCAGATAATAAGGGATGGGAACTTGATTATACCTCCGACCTCTTGGCAGCGCTCGTAGATGGTTTTGACCATGTCGGCGACATAGTCTCCCCATCGGTAGATCCTACCGTCGGTAGCGATCATGTCGATAGCCTCTAGCATTTCTAGTTTAAGGTCGCTGCTTCGACCAACCAATGTGAGGGTGACTACGATGATTTTAGCCATAATTTGCGGCGTCCTTGTCGCAATCTGGCCGATCATCAATCTCTTTGATTTTTTCCCAGTGGGTGTGCCCGTAAGTTCCTGGACCAACCCTTCTTTGATGCCAATAGGTACCGGACTTCCTTGGTTTGACAGACCTGTAAGTTTGGAGATAACATCCCCACTGATTTCAATCGGTTGGTTGAAATAAAACCGGTCATTGTGGTAGCGACTGATGATGAATTTAACCTCTACCTCTTTCATCCCACCGAAGCTTGCCATCGGTGGTGCGTTGGGGTATTGGAGAATGGTGCTCTTCCTGATTTTTTCAGTGGCGTGGGTCATTTTATTTTCTTCATAGGCCCACTCGTGGATCTCTTTCCATAGTTTCTGAAATGGGCCCTCCTGGACCTTGGCGTTTTTATGTTCTTGAGACGGTTGAGCAAGGGGGTGTCCTGGGCTTGCAACTCCTTTGCCTTGGCCGCAGCTCGGGTGAGTTTAGGTGCCATTGTGTCGGACTGGTTGGGGTTTTGACAGGGTTCTGGTATTTTGGTCGACTGAGATTGTAGGTGCTCTGATCGAAATGGGTGTGGTGAATGAACCTTCGACGGTCCATTATTTATAGGCGTGGATGGGGTGGAGTGTCGAAATGGGTGTATTAATGGCGGACTTGACAGTCCAATTGCAATACTTGAGTGTGACTTAATGGAGGATTCGTTTCGGCGCTCAAGGCCATCAATACATGATGGGACATTCGAGGTCGATGGTCGGTGTCGGGGGTGAAAACGGTCGGCCTGACTGGTCGATGAAGATGGTCGATGGTGGTGATGTCGGTGGTCAAGGTAGTGAGTTATTGTCATGGCTTGGTGTTGGATGTAGTATTTTGTTTTGGAATTTTTCTGTCTTTTTATAGGTTTTGGTTGATGGTTAAGGTCATTATTTGATTTTTTTTTTTATCAGTTTTTATAGCGTTTGAGTCGGGCTCCATTAACGAGCTTCCGGAATACTGGGCCCTGTAACATTTTCAGTTGGACTGAACCGTTGGGATGTATTTCTTCGACAACGTAAGGTACCATCCATTCTATGTGTAATTTCTTGGGTTTGCCCTTGACTCGACTGTTATACAGTAAAGCAAGGTCACCGACCGACAAGTTTTTGTTCTTGATGTTACGGTCGTGCCAGGCTTTTTGTTGTTGTTTGTGAATTTCCTGATGTTGAAGAGACATGATTCTATGTTCTTCTAGCTTACTGAGTTGAAATAGTCGGTCCTTTTTTGCCTATTTGACATCGACATGTAGTATCTGTGCAATAAGAGGTGTTTGCTGTCGGAAATGTAGGGGGACGACTGCTTCTTGTCCATAAACTAGTCGAAAGGGAGTTTGATCAGTCGACCGCTTATATGCTATCCTATATGCCCAAAGAACTACAGGGATTTTCTCATCCCAGTCGTCTTTGTCGGTGCTGCATATTTTGGTTAACCCTTTTGTGAGTGTTTTGTTAAAAGCTTCAATCACACCGTTCGACTGAGGATGGTATGCAGTGCTTCGTCGGTGGTCGATGTGAAACTGGTCGGTTAAGTTTTTGATGGTTTTGTTTACAAAGTGTGATCCTTGGTCGCTAATCAATGTAAGTGGGCATCCAAATATAGTGATAATGTTTTCGTAGATAAACTTAGCAGCTACCTCACTTGAACATGTATCGACGGGTTCAGCTTCTGCCCATTTAGTGACATATTCCACTGCCGTGATAATATATCGTGCACCTGATTGTTTGGATGGGATAGGAAAAGGTCCTATGAAGTCTATAGCCCATAGTTCGAATGTGAGACTAGGGTTTATAGATATCAAGGGAATTTCTGTGCTCGACAGAGGTCGACCAAGTCGTTGACATCTATCACATCGACTAACAAATTTTTTGCAATCCTTGTGGATGGTCGACCACCATAAGCCCGACTGTTGGATTTTTCTTGCAGTTGTATCTACTTGAAAATGTCCTCCTGCAGGTCCATAGTGTGCTTCATGCATGATTTTTTCTCTCTCATGGTCGAGTACACAATGTCTAAGAATGTCGTCTAACCCCATTTTATACAAAAATCCATTGATGAGGCTGTAGGGTGCAGCCTTCATAGCTAAGATTTGTTTCATCTTGGTGTTCAGACCTTCAGGTGCCTGACCTGTCTCTAAGAACTGAGCGATTTCTTCTAGTTCTTTGGGTACTGCTTCTATGCAAAATAGATGTGCATCTGGAAAATCATCATCGATTCCGGTCGGTTCCTCCCCTGTGTCAATATGTGATAGGTGGTTGGGTCCGACATTTAGCTTTCCTGGTCAGACCACTACTTCAAACTCAAATTCTTGAAAAAGAAGTAACCATCGACAGATTCGTCCATGATGAAGGGGTTTATTAACAAGGTACTTCAACGCTTGATGGTCAGTATAAAATATAAAAGGGTTGGCCAATAGGTAATGTTGATACTTCTGGAGAGCAAATACCATACCTAGGGCTTCTCATTCAGTGGTTGAGTAGTTCCTTTTAGCTTTATTTAGTTTTTGACTGCTGTATATGATAGGGTAATCCATCCCATCATCCCCTGGTTGAGTAAGGATGGCTCCAATTGCAATGCCTGATGCATCAATATGTACATGAAATTTAGTCGACCAGTTTGGAAATTTAAGTATGGGTGCTTCGACCAGTTTTTGTTTCAATTTGTCGAAGGATATTTGGAACTCCTCCGTCCATATAAACTCCTGATCGTCTTTGAGCAGTTCCTCCAAAGGGTAAGTCATATCTGAATAATGTCTGATGAATTTCCTGTAGTATCCTATATGGCCCAATAACACCCGAACCTGTTTAGGGTTTATTGGGGGTTTTAGGTCGAGGATGATTTTTATTTTGGCAAAGTCGACCTTTATACCATCTTTGCAGACAATATGCCCTAAGAGTATGCCAATGGGAGTCATAAAAGTACATTTCTTAATATTTAAGGAGAGTTGTATCTGTCGACATCTCTCCAGCATAAGTCGGAGCCATGTGCAGTGATCCTTTAGGGTGGAATATATGGTCCAATCGTTGAAGTATACTGCCATGGTCTTATAGATATACTCTTGGAATGTTTTGACAACTATTCGGGAGAATATTACAGGTGCATTCTTCAACCCAAAAGGCATAACTCTGTATGCAAAAGATCCAAATTCACATACAAATGTTGTTTTCTTTTGATCCTCTTTTGCTATGGGTACTTGATTATATCCTGAAAATCCATCGGTAAATGAATAACATTCATGGCCTGCAACTTCATTCAGGATTTCATCAGCATAGGGGGTGGGAAAGGGATATGTGAGTATGACTTTGTTGAGCTCCCTAAAGTCGACACAAATTTGTAACTTGGTCGGGTCATGTTTCTTTGGTTGTACGACCATGGGACTTGCCCATTCCGACTGGTCAATGGGGTAAATAATTCCTGCTGCTAACATGTTGTCTATTTCCTTCTTAACTATATCCTTATACTTATGAGCTAGTTTATAAGGTTGTTTCTTGACAAGTCTGACATTAGGTTTAGTTTCTATTTTCATTTCACCCATTTCTTGTACTAACCCTTTTAAGTCTTTGTAATCCCTTGCAAAGACATCTTGGAATTCTTTTAGTAAGTTGATGATTTCAGTGGTTTGGTGTTCATTCCAGTAGTCTCCAATCTTAGCTATTTTTGGATGGTCATCGTTTGAAATGTCGACCTCCTTATTTTTCACTTTAGCGTCCAGCCACTCTGGTGCTTTAGCTTCATTGATCGACCGACTTCCTTCTTTAAACTGTGAGAATGTCACCGGAAAGTCGGCTGTAGTCATTCTGTCTAGGTCTGGCTTGTTGGTGGTCTCGAATTTCAAGATTGAGTAGATTGGTTTGGTTGTTTCAATGTGGTCAGTCTTCCACCTAAAGCTCTTACCTTCTGTGTGTTCTTTTTCCAAGTTTAATCATGTCGACTGTGATTTTGATTCAGCTTGTATCTTGTTACAGTCCTGGATTTGTCGATGGTCTTGGATGAATTGTTTATCTGTCGGTTCAAGAAACTTTTTGATTTGGTGTGCTGTCTCAGCCAGTTTTTCATTTTTAGGTTTGAACTGGAAATCCTTAATAAAATAGCCTTTAAGTTCATGCCAAAAGAAAGTTTCTCCTCTAGCCTCCTCCATCTTATACCATTTAGTAGGTAAGTCGGCTAGTGTGGAAGGGAACAAATGTGGCCAAGATCACTCATCTTTGTGTCCAAGCCGTCTCCACTCCTTTTCACAAAGCTTGATGGTTTCATCTGGGTCTTGGCCTTGGACAAAGATAGGGATTTGAGTTTCCTGAGTTATCTTTTTCCCACCAAATCGTTCGACAAAGAAAGTTGAAGCAGTTGTCCAGGTCTACAATTTGGTCTGATGGGTGTTCCACCATCTAGTTGCTTGACCTGTAAACGTTTCCACTAAGCTTTGAAGTCTGCCATGTTCTCCAATATTTTTAGATACTTGTTCAAGGTGCATTATTGGGTATTCTCGTTCCTTATACCTGGGAAGTTGGGTATTATGTAAATTGGTCAGTTGTAATATAGGTCGTTCCCTGATTTTGTTTTCAAAGACTTTGGGGATAATCGATACCGTGAAGCACTATCGGGTGGGTTTTTTCTGTACTTTTTGTATAGTCCAGCACCCTCTTGCTTGTGTTTCATAATTTTCCATTTCCCAGTCATATAATTCAGCATCTGAATTGTAACCAATTAAGTCTTGGTTACCTAAATGAATCTCCCCATAAATGTTTGGCTCGGTATAGTTCGTATTATTCTAGATCTGGTAAAGTTGTCTGACATCGACTTCCTCATCAATCGGTTTGGTCCAAGGTGCTCCTTGAGAAGGGTTAATGGGTACGATGACTTTTTGACCATTTCCTTTTAACTTAATTCGTTCTTTTTCTAGGGATATGGAAGCTTTCATCTTTCGTCCCCAAGGTCGACCAACTAGTGCGGGGAAGGAGCTAGATCCTTCTTTTGGGTCGATGATTTCAAAATCAACCTTAGTCGAGATTCCTTTGATGGTCGTGTCGACATCTTTCCAAACCCCTATGGGTTCAATGAGGCCTTGGTCAGTGAGTTTGAGGTAAATTCCTGACTCATAGAGTCGAGCTCAACCCATCTTTTCCCATGTATCTCTGGTCATGATATTTACCTGAGATCCAAAATCAAGCACCACTTGTCGGACGTGATAACCTTCGATTTCCAGGTCGACAAGTGGGTCGACATCGTTTTTGTTTTTTTGATTGAGGCTACAAATGTTCTTAGTTTGTTTTCCACAGTTAGTGCTTTTTATTTCATGTAAGAAATCAATAAACTGGGCTACGGATTTGTCATTTTGGATGAGATGAGTTAATTGCTCTGTCGTGCTAAGTCGACTGGTAATACTATCTTCTTGCTGTGCAATGTTTTGAAAGATGTGTGTGGCTTCTTGATAAGTTTGTTTTTCCTTCAGAGGATCCAGATAACCATTTGTGTTTTTAATTTTACTAATTTGTGGGATATCAGGTCTTGTTTTTGTGCCTTGGCGAGTGACAATATGCAGATTTTTAGTGGTTAATATATCATGCTTTTGTACACAAGACAAGACATTAACATTCTTCTTATTATTGATTTTTTCTAACATGGTAGGACAATCCTCCAGAGAGTGATCGCCTACCCCACAATGCGTACAAAATTTAAGGTCAGTTTTGTCCTTGTAAGGACAGTCTACACATCTGTGTCCTTCTTTATAGCAGATGAAGCACTGGCTAGATCAACGTGGTCGGATGTCGCGATTCCCGATGAATCGACCTCTTCCTGCAAACCCTTGTCATCGATTGTCATACCAACGCTCATATCATTGGCCTTCGTATCGTTGCCCATTCTGGTCATTAGTATTATTTTGCTCATTGTTCTGCGCCACTGCATTCGTCTGGTAGACCGCCTGATAGTTCTGTCTGTTTTTTAGGTTTAGTTGACAGTCGGCCATATTGTGACTTTTTGTCTCATAGATGGCGCACCAGGAAGCTTTTGCATTCTTCATGTTAAATGCACATTCCTTCATAGAGTGATCCTCGTTCTCCTGGAAAATATCGCAAAAGATTTTAGTTTGCACAAATCGGACGTCTTATCGGCTGTATTCCTGTCGACAATTATCTTTTGTGTGTCTGGCCGTCGAACATTTTGTGCACTAGATTTCTTGACTTTTGAGGGACAGTTCTTTCAAGGATTTCTGGACACTTTCCAATTGTTCTTCTATCCTGTGGTTCGTCGGATAGGCAGGTATATCTTCATCCATTTCCACCTTCAGAGCTTTGGTCAACGCATCTTCATATGTCTTGAAGGTTTCTAGACTGATGTGTCTACGGATTTTTTGTGATAAGCCTGCAAGAAACCATTGAATTAGCAATTGTTCATCAATAACATAATCTAATTGACTCAACAGGTCCTTCCAGCGTTTGTCGTAATCGCGAACAGTCTCCCCTGGCTTTTGCTACGTTGTCTTGACCTTTTTGGCGGCCAGGTGCTTGGTGTCTGGGGTCTTAAAAAAGGATAAGAACTGTGCTTTAATTTCAGCTTTTGTTGCTCTGGGTTGCCATTCTAAAAAGTTCATATACCAGGTAAGAGCCCTTTTTCGTAAGGCTTCTGTGAACTGAGCCATCTGTCGGTCTTCATCCTTCACTTGGTTTGCGTCCCAGATGGACTCGCAGATGAACCAATGTCGTCTGGGGTCTTCATCCCCCTCATATAGAGGAATGTGGGCAGTTCCGTGACCCATGTCTAAGTCGCTGTCACTGCTATCTGACGGCGGCGGAGGTGGGGGTGTGGGTGGTGGTGAAAGAGGTGGGGTCATTGATATAGTCGAGCCTGAGGAGTTTTGGTCGACGAAACTTGTACCTCTATCGATGGTCGATTTTGCGTTGTACAGTGGATTATTGTGGATTTGTATTGTCGATGGTCCACTGGAACTTTGCGTGCTTAGTTCTGACTATTGGATTTCTTCGAAAGCTGTATGTGATAGGGGGGGTGATCCTTCATGTGTCAATAAGAGCAAGTGGATACTCCGAAAGGATGGTGCCGTTTGAAAGGTCACCCAATTCCCTTCGAGCGGTCGGTGTATAACAAGATGTCATCCCAGGAATGGTTTGTCACCTAGTCAGCTCCAGATAGTAATGTCACCAGCTCACAATCGGAGGTCGTCTTCAATAATAGTCTGTATTGTGGTACACAGATTTACTCAGGAAAGGTTACTCCTTGGTCGGGGATAGTTATTTGGAGAGCTTTAGGATGCTCTATCCACACTTCTTCTTCCTTAGGGGCCGCCTCCTCTTCTATGCCTTCTCCGTGTCGGTCATGACCCGACTCTGGTGGAATCTCCTCACGGTCGGTCTCCCTAGGGTTTTGTCTTTGATGCAGCTCTGCTGCTCTTTCTCATTGGCTTCCCTTCGCTGTTGTCTTTCATCCCTTTCGATTTTCTTAATGTCTGACATACTTTCCTACAATACTATACCTTCGATTTCCCTTCGGTCAACTTTTCATTACTGGTGACTAATACTGGATTCTGCTTCGACTAGGATCCACTATGCTCTTATTTTCGACACACGACCAGCTACCCCCCCATAGCCTACCCAACGCTTTTAGAAAGCCTGGATAGTTTGAATCACTTTCTCAGGAAGTATTCCCACTCCCTTTCTGTAATAAATTTCTCCCACTTCTTCGGCTTTTCCACCCAGTTGGTGTTTGGTGGCTGTTCGCGCAGGGGTGGTCTAGGTTCAATGATGTGTCCTACTCCTTTCTCTATCAAGAATTTGAACAGCAAGGTCGGTAGGGAGCACAAGAATTGGTCAGTGAAATTTGTGTAGAATTTGGCTTTGACAGTTTCTACTGACGTCCTGTCTTCGACTGCTCGCTCCTCATAGAAGTCGTCGGTGATTTTCTCAAACCACTCCGACAGATTTGTACGTCCCCCTCTGAACAGTTTATCTAGAAACTGCTGTTCTTTAGTTGCATCTGATCTTCTCATCCAGAAGCTGCTTCAACAGTTGTGGTACAGACTCGACAAATTTTTCATGTGTCTCTGTGAAAAATCTGGCTCTAGCTTCAGCGACTATTAATCTGTTTCGTCGGGCGTAATTTTGCAAGTAGTTGGCAACTTTATGATTCCACCAGTCCTTGATCTCCTGCTCTATTATCATATGTGAACCTATATTTTAGACATGTACGACTGGCAACGGAACCAATGTTGTAATCTCACAGATCACATAAGGTTACCAATAATACATACTAAAACATAACCATAAATAAGAGACAAGAGACAAGAACAGATAGAGAAACAAATTATATTAATGTAGTGAGTTCATACAAGGCACAGAACTGAACTAAGTTCTTGCTTGGCTCAACAGACTAATATATACCAGTTACAAACAGTTACAAAAAATAACTACCTGTCGGTTCGGTGAACTGACACGACTGTTAGTTAAGTCGACTAATCTTTTAGTTTAGTCGGCCGACCAACTTAGTCGATCAGCCGACTAGTCAGCCCATCGACTTAGTCGGCTGACTAAGTTGGTCTTCGTTCAAGTCGACTTATGTCGACTTGCTCCTTTTACAAACACCTTGAGCCAGTTCCTGGAAGATCCAAGACATGTTCACTTGATTGCTGCAAAGCATATTCTGAGGTAGCTGAGGGGTACAGTTGATTATGGGCTCAAGTATAAGGTGAATCAAAATATTAACCTAGAAGGTTATGTTGATTCAGATTGGGTAGGAAGTGCCATCGATAAGAAGAGTGCTTCAGGGTGTTGCTTCTATATGGGATCAAGTGTGATCTCTTGGTTTAGCAGGAAGCAATCCTGTGTGGCACTGAGTATAGCTAAAGCAAATTATGTCGCATCTTGTTCAGCTAGTTGTGTGGAAGTATGGCTAAGGAAGCTACTGTCTAATTTATTGTATCTCCAGTTAGACGCTACTTATATACATTGCGACAACCAGACTTGTGCGAAGTTGTCGTAGAACTTAGTGTTCCACGACAAGTTGAAGCGTATTGAGATCAAGTATCACTATATCAGGGATATGGTGTATAGAGGAGCAGTGAAGCTCTAGTGTGTTGTGACAGATGAATAGATAGCTAATGTGTTGACAAAGCCATTAGCCAGAGTGAAGTTTGAGTACTTCAGGGAGAAGCTTGGTGTTCTTGAGATCGAGGTTCCTTCTAAGGGGAAGTGATGAGTCCATGAGCCATTCTGACATGGTGAGAGAATTGGTTCCTTACATGGTCAGATGTAAGGGCTGATCCATTCTATCATGGTGAGAGGATTGGTTCCTTCCATGTCAGATATGAGTGCTGAGCCATTCTGATGTGACTGTAGGATTGGTTCCTACATGATCAGATATAGGGGCTATTGTCATTCTTGGAATGGAGGTGCCTGGTCAATTACCAGGAATACTCGGTCTAGAACTAAGGGCCATTCTGATATGAATGTGGGATATGTTCCCACATGATCAGATATGAGTGCATAGCCATTTTGATGTGATTAAGGGATGTGTTCCCACTTGATTAGATATAAGGGTTGATGCCATTCTCTTGGAGAATGGAGGCACCTAGTCAGTTACCAGGAACCCTCAACCTGGGTTTGAGAGCCTTTCTAGCAAGGTTGTAGGATGTGTTCCTGCATGGTTGGATGTAAGTGTAGAGCCTTTCCAGCAAGGTTGAAGGATGTGTTCCTGCATGGTTGGATGTAAGTGCAGATCCTTTCCAACAAGGTTGCAAGATGTGTTCCCACATGGTTGGCTGTAAGTGCAGAGCCTTTCCAGCAAGGTTGCAGGATTTGTTCCCACATGGTTGGATGTAAGTGCAGAGCCTTTCCAGTAAGGTTGCAGGATGTGTTCTCGCATGGTTGGATGTAAGTACAGAGCCTTTCTAGTAAGGTTGCAGGATGTGTTCCCACATGGCTAGATGTAAGTGCAGAGCCCTTCTAGCAAGGTTGAAGGATGTGTTCCCACATGGCTAGATGTAAGTGCAGAGCCCTTCTAGCAAGGTTGAAGGATGTGTTCCCACATGGTTAGATATAAGTGTTGAACCTTTCCAATAGGGTTGTGGGATGTGTTCCCGCATGATCAGATGTGAGTGCTGGGCCTTTCTAACAGGGGTGTGGTATGTGTTCCCACATGGTCATATGTGAGTGTTGGGTGTGCCTTTATGACATGGTGTTGTATGTGTTCCTCTCATGGTCAGATGTAAGTGCTGGGTGGGAAATTCTAACTTAGTGTCAGATATAAGCGCTGAAGAAGACCTACATGGAGGCTAGGCCTACAACCAGTATGAAAAAGGGATGGCTCTATAGAACTTCTTGTGACGAGAAGAATAATGAGATAGCACCTGTGATGATGATCTAGCAGTGATGATCCAACAGTGATGATCCATATCGAGTGATGATCTAGATCTAGTGATGATGATCCAGATCCAGTGATGATCTAGATCTAGTGATGATGATCCAGACTGAGTGATGATCCAGATCCATTGATGATGATCTAGATCGAGTGATGATCTAGATGCAGTAATGATGATCTAGATCAAGTGATGATCTAGATCCAGTGATGATAATCCATATCGAGTGATGATCCAAATCCAGTGATGATGATCCAGATCGAGTGATGATCTAGATATAGTGATGATGATCCAAATCGGGTGATGATCCAGATCCAGATGAAGATTACTTGAAGATGAAGATGACGAGAACTCAATGATGATCTAGATGATACAGAGAAGAAGACTTATGCTGATAAATTTTTTCGAGAGAATACCTTCCTAGTTAAGAGGGAGTGTTGATGTAATTGTAACTTCATAATGTGTTCACTTGTATTTCTTATGTATTGTACCCCGATGTTTATTCCAGGAAGTTTTTGTAATGTAATTGAGTCATGTCATGCCCTGATGTTCTGATCAGGAGTTTCTATAAGGTAAAAAAGTCATGTTAAGTCATTGTGGGTAACCCTCCTATTGGTCAAGGGTTCATTAGAGGAAATTTCAACTCAAAATGGGTCTTTTAACTTTGATTCAAATTCCATGTCATCATGTGTTAGCCAATTAAATTGCTTTAAATTTGAAATACCGTATAGTTCTTAAACACTTTTTTAATATAAATTTGGGGATAGGTATCATAAAAAAAAACTACTTTTTTTGTTTGTATTTTTGACATATCTCCCTGTGTTTTTACTCAAATTCGATCGGGAGAGATCGTTGGATGCGAAAAAAATGTGTACCCACTCGGCATACTTTTGATGGACCCCGCTACCCAGAAAAAAGGAAAAACCTAAAAAAATGTGATGATGATGTCATCATCATGTTTTTTCAGGTATTTCTTGTTTTTTGGGTAGCAGGGTCCATCAAAAGTATGCCGAGTGGGTACTCGTTGGATGCGGAATTTAATTCCACATCCAATGAGCTCTCCCAATTGAAATTTGAGTAAAAACACGAGGATATATGTCAAAACTACAAACAAAAAAGTAGTTTTTTTCTTTTCTTCCTCCAAAATTAATAAATATTATTTTATTATTTTAAGTATTATTTTATTTATTCATTTTAGGAGGCCCATTTTGAGTTGAAATTTCCTCTAATGAAAGTCCCCACAGTTGTGGGGCCCTAGGGTTATTAGACTATCCTAAAGAAGTCAACCCTAGGTGAGTCATTGTAAGTCAGGGCAATATTCCCCACCGTTGTGTTAAGGATAACCCTCCTTGTTGGTCGGAGGAGGAAAATTTCCCACAAGTTGTGGGGCACTAGGTTTATTAGACACTCCTAGAGATGTCAGGCTAGTAATTAATTGTTAAGTGAGGCTGACATGTTGGAGTGGGTTTCAAGTGAACGAAAGAATACAAATAGAGAGTGAGCCTCTCTATTTAGCACACACACACTCACTTATTGGGGTGCATGAGTGAGAGAGAAGTTATTGGGATCAGAGAGAGAGACTACTGCTATCGGGAGATCATCTTTATGTTTTCAGGTTTTACTTTTGGTGCTGATTCTATCTCTGAGGAAGTTGTGGGGTTTTCTCCTTTATGGTTTCCCTGAGGAAAATTCTTTGTGTCTCTTGTCTCTTGTGTTTATTGTTGTGCATGTTATTCTCTCAGTTAAAGATCCTAAGATCATAATGCTATATTAGATGATAAAAATATAACACAAACATGTGAAATCACTGATCCTTGTCCATTTTTAACTTCAATACTTGAGAATTTGAGGAAAGTTATGATACTTGGATATCATTACATGATGATGACAGGAAATGTGTGTAAATAGGATAAATTGTAAAGTAGATCATTCTCACAAGGGAATAGTGGAGCAAAGTCAAGATCTAGATAAGAAAAAAACAACGTTATGGATACCATGACCAATCACCATCGGGACAGAGTAATATTTCAAAATCACTATGGGTCAGCCTTTTTTTAGCCCACAAGCATTCGATGAGTAGGAAATATGCTGTGAAGAAAATATTTGTAAATGACATAGAGTTGAACACCCCTCTGAAAAAAACTAAGTTCTTTAAGTTCCTTCTCCCAAATAAGTTATGTGGGATGAAGATAACACGAGTAACAAACTTATACAGACCATCCCTATTTTGCAACACTCCTTTAATTACTTGGTCATTGAATACTCCTTTCATATGCAGAACTAAATTATTCTAACCCCATAGACACTGTAGTTCTCAATCATTTCGTGGTGCCAAAACCAGGGAGAGCAAATAGATGTTTAAATATTGTAACTTCAAAGGATATTCTAAATATATTTTACTAATGTACCCTAAGGGAGATGTTCTATTCCTCAATAGGGATGTTATTATTGTAATTGGTCATCATAGATTCATGAGGTAAATCTTCCATTGTAAGTCGGGTCAATAGTACCCTAAATAATATAATATAATATTGTTTTGTGATTTCCTAAGTGAAGTTGGCCCAGGCAATTTAGTGGGGCCGACTTGTTAGGGTAAAATTCAAGTGACTAAAAGAGTATAAATAGAGGAGTTGTGTTCCTCATTTGAAAACACATACACACACTTGTGTAGAACATAGGGGAGAGAGAGAGAGAGAGAGAGAGAGAGAGAGAGAGAGAGAGATACCAGTAAGGAGGAGGATTACATGTTTTGGGATTTTATCTTATACATATATATAGAGGAAGTTTTGTTGGGTTTTATTCTCCTTGAGTGTTTCTCACGATAAATACTGTGTCTATCTTGTGATTTTTTTTCTTTTAATGATTCTGCATATGCTACTATTATGAATTTGGATTAAACACTAATGATATCTAGCTAATCATATGAAATCTTAACATGGTATCAGAGCTATCCTGAATAGAACAATTTTCACAAGGTGAAACTCTCTCTCCTCCCCCTCTAGCAAGAAATTAGGGTTTCTGCATAAATTTGGAATTTTGAAGATCTGATTGCATAGAAAGTTGTGCCTCCCTAGAGTACATATATTGAGCCCTAGATTGAATTTTTTGAGTGGGTGAATCTCTAGGAAATACAATCCCTAGTTTGGCACTGAACCAAAAAACTAAAAAAAAACAGAACCATAAATCTAGAGAAACTGAAACCTCACAAGCAAGTCTTGAAGGGTAAATATTTGGAATCTCCAGAAACTAAGTGGACCAACCAACTTTCCTCGGTCAAGTGCATCTCTTGGTAAGTTCAGTTTTTCATTTTGAGAAGTTTTATTTTTTAGTGACCTCCTAGATAATATGGCCCCAAGCACTAAGCTTGAGGACAAGATGGAAGGCATATAAAAATTTTGAGCAAGGAAGTATAGGATTGGTACCATTCTTAGAGAGAATGATCTTGACACATACATCAAGGATGAAGTTTCTTGAGCTTAGAAGAAGATGAAGCTAATTAGGAGAAGCATCAGAAGGACCCAATCAAGGAAATGAGGATCGTTGTCGAGTCTATTAAAGATCACTTGATCCCTCAAGTGTCATCTGAGGAGACACTAAAGAAAATGTATGATTCCATTTCCAGAATGTATGAGGGAAGGAACATCAATATAAAGATGAATTTGATAGCTCAGTTGAAGAGTACCAAGATGAGTAAATGAGAATCCATTTGATATTAATTCACAAGGGATTCCTAATTCAAGGAACAACTAGATTCCATTGGAGACTCCCTTGATGAATATGAACTTGTTAAGAATGCTCTCAATGGCATCACTATACCTTAGGGGTCATTCAGATAGGCTACGTGTGCTAGAAAATAAAGTATGAGTTTTGACATTGTATGGGAAGACTGCATCCAAGAGGAAGCCAAAGTAGCTAATAGAGAAGCTCTACTCAGAGAATATCATAAAGCTCTAGATACCCATACCAGATGGAGAAAACAATCAAACTTCAAGAAGGATAATCACAAGGAGTATAAACCTCCAAACAAGTTTCAAAAGAAAAGAGAAAACAAACAGAAGAAAGACTACTCCAAATATCAATGTTACAACTGTCATAATATAGGACACCTCGACATAGAGTGTCCATTGAAGAACAACAACAACAAAAGACATCATGCTCATCTAGTTGAAGATGAGGATGAAGAAGAAGAATAAAGACCTCGAAAGAGACAAGAAAAATAAGAAGATGTATTATTCTCTACACTCTCTGGGTCTGTAATACTTGGAGAAGATACACGTCTTATTGATAGTGGTGCTTCAAAGAACACGATAGGGAAGAAGAAAACTCTGTCAAGACTTGAAGAAAATAACTATCCTCAGAAATTATCATTATGAAATGATTATCAATATCCCTTTAAAGGAATTGGTGAATCAAGCTACAAGCTTGAACCTGGAACCTCCATGAAGATTAAGGAAGTAATTTATGTACCCGGTTTGAAAAACAAACTACTTTCCATCTCAGCAATGGAAAATAAAGGATATAGAATTTATTTTATAGATGGATAAGCACTCATGTGGACCAAAGGAAAGACACTTGAAGATGTTGTGGTCGTTGGTGAAGAAGAAGGAGGATTATACAAGCTAAAGGGA
>LPNX011166548.1:0-97189 GCA_001517045.1 Pseudotsuga menziesii
ACTACTCTAGGAGTAATGTAACTATGCGTAGAACCAGGGTCAATCAAAATAGAAACAGATTGCTCAGCAATCTTACCTGCTACTTCAACTACAGCTGACTGGTGATCTGCTTGACGGTCCTCCAGTGCTGCATAAATCCTAGGAACTGCCCTTGCTACCTGACCCACTGTTTCTGCTTCTTGAACGTTATAGGCTGGCCTTGCATTCTCATTCTCGAGTGGACAATTTCTACGCATGTGGGGTCCTCCACATTTCCAACATTGAAGTGGCCCTCTATTATGTTGTGGATCTTTAGGCTTTTCTCCGGTCACTACAACTGGCTTACTCGCAGCTTGAGATGGCTGCTTCTGCTGATTCCTGAAGCTAGAAGGTTTGAAACCCTTCTTTCTTTGGTCAAACTTCTCATTCTTCTTGTCCTTCCATGCTTTATGGTAATCCGGCTTACCCTTGCTTTGCTCGTAACAATACTTAGCCTTCCTTATTGCTTCTTCAAGAGTTCTAGGTTCATAGAACTCGATTCTATCTTTGTAAGACTGAGGTAGTCCACTCAGAAAATGCTGGACCTTCACTTTTTCATCTCTGATGTACCGGACATACCTCAACAGCTCCAAAAACTTATTTGCATACTCTTCCATGGTCTGCTGTCCCAATCTCAGCTCATGGAATTTCTTAATCTTGTCATCATAGTACCTGTCAGATAGGTATTTCTGCTTGAAATACTTCTTGAACTGCTTCCACTTCAGTCTACTTTCACTGATCCTCTTCACTTGCTTGAAGTGTTCCCACCAAATGGATTCCCTTCCGTTCATATTGAATATGGCAACTCTTGCCTTCATGTTTCCTGAATAGTCGTGCACTTGAAAGTACTTTTTAATACCAAGAAGCCAAGCTTCAGCCTCTTGTCCAGTCTTTATCTCGCCATCAAATGCAGGAGGTTTTTCCTTTTTAAACTCATCACGAGAGCGATCCCTATGGTGTCTCTTTCTTTTTCTTTTATGAGAAGAGAAGCTCGAATCCCCGCTGGATGCTTCTGAATCAGATGATCCACTAGAAGTCCTTCTCCTTCTCCTAGTACTGCTCTTACTGCCTTCTGGTCTTGCTATACCACGGTGAGAGTCTATCTTCTTATGCAGGTCGTCAAACTCTGCAACATTGCAGCATTCAACTGATGTTGCTCTTCCTGGGCTTTAATCAAGCTTCTCATAGTAGCTGCAACATCTGACGGTGTCTCTTGGAATATCCTTCCATTAGACTCTATGTCATCATTTCTATTGCGGGCATTTTCTCCCATGGCATCTCGGGCATGCTCATCAGAATCCCGAGCATCATACCCATCATGGGTTCTCATACTGAACCGCAACTTATTTACCAAACTGCACTACCTGGAATACTACCCTTGAGAGTAACTATGATTCTGCAAACGTGTTAATAACAACACAATTGTTAGATGTATAATATTGCTACAATTAAACATTACTTACCTTCTTGGAATAATCATGAAATAGCAAATGCCCAAACACACAAAATGTTCTTCATCCAAGAACGTCTATCTGAGGGGGACGACGGGGGTCAAGGGGGCTTGCCCCCTTGTGGCAGCGCCCTCGGTTTTTTTTTTTTGGTAAATTATTGAATTTTGCACAATCTGGCGCATTAGATTGCTGCCAATTTCTCTTATTTTCAACTCTGAAATTCCCCTGAAAAACAGTCAAAAATCCCATTGGAAAACAGTTAAAATCGACCCCCAAAACTATCCTTCCTTCCGCAGTATCGGCTCCCTGGAAGCTCTAACCTTCCACCGTATCGGCTTCGGTTCCATTCTCTCCTCCGCTGAATCGGCTGTCAGCTATATCCCTGATCGGCGGTTGGAAGCCTTTTGGAATCGGGTGGTCTGTTCATCTTCGCAGCCACAACGGCGGCTCCCCTGGAAGTTCCAGCCTTCCGCAACGGCGGCCCGCGGAACGTTTTCCCCTCCGATCGACGCGCTTTTTCTCTTACGGCGTCGGTAGTCCTTTTGATCGGTCGGTAGATGCCTTCCGCTTCCGCAACGGCGGCTCGTACAACGATTCAAACCTTTCGACTTGGCACTTATGTCGGACGTCGGCTGACTCTTCAATCGGAAGCCACATCAATTTGCCGTCTGCAACGCCGGGCGAGAGACCTTACCAATCCGTCTGCAACGGCGGATGCTCACTTTTCCGGCTCTTTCGATCGGTGCTTAGAACCACATCGGATTTCGGTGGAATCTTAGAACATCGGACGTCGGACCATTCTCCTTTCCGATCGTTCCGACACTTAACCGAATTTTTTATCTTTCTTTTACTGTGTTGGCTATTGGCGGCCTTTCCAATCGGGGCCAAATCGATTCTCTGTCCGCAACGGCGGACGGAAGACTTTGTCAATCCTTTCGCAACGGCGGAAGTTCACTTTCTTCAATGGCCCGACCATTCCATACTTAGCCGGTTTTTCAACTTTTCTGTGCGTCGGCGATCGAGTGAATTTTGGGTTGGAAGCATGATTGCTTCGCCATCCGCAACGGCGGACGAGGACTTTTCCAACTCCTCCGATTGATGAACAAACTCCGAGCTTAACCCCTTTAATGTGTCGGTGATCGGAGGTCTTTTTGATCGGAAGCGGGATTACTTCGCCGCCCTCAATGGCGGATGAAGGACTTTACGAATCCTTCCGCAATGGTGGATGGGAACTTCATGAATCCCTCCGACTGTTCACACTTAAACATAAATTTTCCAATTTCAAAATTTTCACAGTCTTCCACATTCAAACTTCTGCTGGGCAGAATGAAATGTAACCCCTGTTACTGCATCTTGGCGGCTCATGCAGGCCCATGCTGCAACCCAATGCTCTGATACCATATTGTCACGTCCCCATGCCTCCGACCGGCAGAGAGGACGCGACTACTTGCTTAATCAGACCGGGCTAATCGCCCATGAACATGTACAGGCTTAAAATACAATGCCTAAATTGCTAAAATAGAATGCTGAGAAAGAATGTATGACAGTATAACATGCACAATTTAATTGTTCATCATACACAGCTTAATTAATTCATCTTGCACAGATGCTATGATTATCTATCTTGCACAGCGGAATCAATGTGCATTCAACAAGCAGAAATTCAACATGTTCATTTCATTTTTAATTAACAGTAAATGTGGAATTGTAGAGGTAAAATACACAAGATCACTTATCTTATGAAAGCTTTAGCTCCGCAACCAGCTACGTTGCTGCAATGTTCCACCCAACCATAGGCCAGCGTGCTCCTTAATCTCTCAGCAACGCGGCCACCCCCGAGATGGGCATGATTCTCCAAGGAATAAGGGAACTAGCAGGATTACACATAGCCAAGGATGTCCAAAACACACAGCCAAGCCAACAGAGTTGGGTTTATCAGGCCATTAAGGAGCTGGAGAAGGCATATTGCTAAGCTGGTGAGCTCATTACAGAGCCAAGAACACCTACACCAAAACTAGCCTGACCTCTAAGACACCCAAACACACCCAACACAAGGAATCAGTCCCTTCTCTGCTACACAGTCCCTCAGGCCCTGCATTCCCTTCCAGTTCTATTGAGGGGTGATGGAGAAGAAGGCCAGCCCTCTAGTTTTGTCTGTGTGGTTTCTAGCACCAGGTTTATCAAGCAACCAAGCTAAAATCCTCACTCCTCACACAGTCCAAAGACCAACCATTGCACTCAGGCAATCAATTTGGCTAACACAGCTTGAACAGTAAAAATGAATTACACAGCCCCATACGTAACAGCAAAAACGACTCACAACATGGGGGAAAACACACAGTCCTGAAGCTTATCAGGGAAACCAACTCACAGCAGGGAAAAACATCCCAAATAGCCAGTGCGTGAGACCCAAAAGTCAGTGAGATAGCCAAAAACGTGAATGGCTCTTCACAGTGATGGTGAAAAACACATGAAATCACAAAAACGTGAATGGAAAATGCACCAGCAGCTCCAAAAATGTGAGGAAGACAACCCAGGCCCTGGCATTACAAAAATGACCTCCAATCCATGGGAAAAATGAAGCCAACATCCAAAACGTGGGATCCAAACACACATGAAAAACTCCAGCTGCTCCCAAAACGTGAGGAAACTGAAAAACGTGAATGCATAGTAGAATGGCATACGTTTTTGGGCATTTTTCTTGCCAAGGAAGTCAGAACACGTTTTTCAAAAATGGGTCTCTGCCCAATTCGAATTTGGTTGCCCATACTCTTCCCCTTCCATGCAATAACTGCCTCAACCACCAACAGTCTTTCTTCAATGAAAGTGGTTAGGTAAAAACAAGAAGAAGTCACATGGGTATTTTCCCTTATTGGCTAAAGTTGGACAATTTCCCCACATCCTTACCCTTGGAATATCATGCCCCATTCAATTTAGTTGCCACGGCCGTAGCTGGTTGTGTTCATTTTAATTAATTGTAGATGCATATTTACATGATGCTGAAACTTAATATGTGCCGCACGCCCCGATATTCAATCGGTGACGATTTAAATCATAGCATAGTCGATCAATGGCGGGGCCTTGGCCTTTAGCTCCACACCATGATCATTTACAATATATACATCATATACATCTAATGTAACGGGGTCAAGACCGGGACGTGACAGAACCAATCCTCTCACCATGACATAATGGCTCAGCCCTTACATCTGACCATGGAAGGAACCAATCCTCTCACCATGTCAAAATGGCTATGGGTCTCATCACTTCC
Organism: Pseudotsuga menziesii; assembly: GCA_001517045.1. NCBI lineage: Eukaryota > Viridiplantae > Streptophyta > Pinopsida > Pinales > Pinaceae > Pseudotsuga > Pseudotsuga menziesii. The sequence goes on from LPNX011166548.1 coordinate 4,741, forward strand.
CTTTGGAGGAAATATCGATCTGGAGAACACCAAGCTTCTCCTTGAGTTACTTGAACTTCACCCTGGCCAATGGCTTCATCAACACATCAGCTATATGTTCCTCCATCGCAACATACTGGAGCTTCACTGCTCCCCTTTGCACCATATCCCTAATATAGTGATACTTGATCTCAATATGCTTCGACTTGTCATGTAACATTGGATTCTATGACAACTTCACACAACTCTGGTTGTCATAATGTATACAAGTAGCATCCATCTGGAGATTAAATAAATCAGATAGTAGCTTCCATAGCCATACTACCTCACAACTAGCTGAACAAGATATGACATACTCTACTTCAGCTATACTTAGTGCCACATAGGATTGCTTCCTGCTAAAACAAGATATCACACCTGATCCCATAATGAAGCAACACCCTGAAGTTCTCTTCCTATCGATGGCACTTCCTGCCCAATATGAATCAACATAACCCTCAAGGTTAATCTTCTGATTCACCTTGTACTTGATCCCATAACCAATTGTACCCCTTAGGTACCTTAGAATATGCTTTGCAGCAATCAAGTGAACATTTTTTAGATCTATCAAGAACTGGCTCAAGGTGTTCATAGCAAAGCAAATATCTAGCCTGGTGTTTGTCAGATACATTAAGGACCCAATCATCTAATGATACATCGTAGCATCAACCGTCTTTGATGAAGCATCACTTAATAGCTTTAGGTTCGATTCCATAGGTGTGGCCATAGCCTTCCAGTCCATCATCCCAAACTTCTTCAGGATCTCTAATGCATACTTCACTTGTTTGAGGGAGATTCCTTCCGCATTCTGCCACACCTCCATTCCTAGAAAATAATGAATCATACCTAATTCCTTCATTTTGAACTCAGCAGCAAGCTTTCTCTTCGTATTAGCAATCACATAGTAAGGCTACATATCTGGAGCAGGATTTGGTTCTCTTTCTTTCTCAGTGATTCTCTTCTGGAGCCCCATATCTTTCTGCACCTTGGATAATTTCTTGTACCCAAGCAGGTTTCCTCTTGTGAGGATTATTCTCCTAAGGTGGATCTACAGGTCTTTGTGGTTCTTCAAATTCTCAATCTTCTTCTTGAATTTCTTCATTCATGGTTGTATCATGAATTCTGGGAGCCTCTGATTCTTCAGGTTCTTCAGCAGGTCTCTTTATGGATTTGTTCTAAGCTTTGTATTCATCAAATGTTACATCCCTGCTGATGTCAATCTTCTTAAATCCTGGGAAGTATAATCTGTAAGCCTTCGAGATTTCAGAGTATCCCACAAATATACCCTTATTTCTTGAAGGATCTAGTTTTGTTCTCTTTTATTTTGGTATGTGTATGTACAATGGACAGCTGAATATTCCGAGATGGATGACTTTTGGTTTCTTTCTAGAGAAGACTTCTTCAAGATTCTTGTTCTCGAGTACTCTTTGTGGAGTATGTCTCTGTACATACAACGCTATTCTAGCTGCTTCTGCCCATAGATGCACAGGAAGATCCTGATCATGAAGCATTGCTCTTGCAACTTCCATCATAGTTCTATTCTTCCTTTCTGCAACCCCATTCTATTGTGAATTGTAAGGAGTGGACAACTCCCTCTTAATCCGTAATTATTTGCATAAGTCTTTGAATTCATTTGATGTGAATTCACCGCCATTATCTAATCGAAAGGTCTTGATCTTCTTTTCTGTGTGGTTCTCGATCAAGGCTTTGAATTCCTTGAACTTGTTGAACACTTCATCTTTGTTCTTCATGAAGTAAATCCATATCTTCCTAGAAAAGTCATCAATGAAAGAAACATAGTATACATACCCGCTTAGTGAACTTGATGACATTGGTCCACATACATCGAAGTGGATGATTTCCAAGATTCCTTTTTCCTTTCTCTTGCTACTTGGAAATGCCTTCTTTGTTTTCTTCCCTTTCACACATCCTTTGCAGACTCCTTCATGTTTTGGTTGAATTTCTGGAAGACCTTCAACAAATTTTCTTGCAAGTGGCAGTGCTCTGTAATGCACATGTGCAAGCCTTCTATGCCATAGTTTATTTGGCTCTACAGTGTCATGGACCATAGCTTTTTCTGAATGGCCCTTCAGCTTGTATAAACCTCCTTCTTGTTCTCCAATCACTATTGCATCGTCAATAGTCTTTCCTCTTGGACACATGATGACTTGACCATCTATGAATGTAACCCTCATGCCTCTTGCATCCAGTGCCGATATGGATAGAATATTCTTCTTTAATCCTAGTACAAATAGAACATCCTTTATTTTCATAGACTTTCTAGAGTCTAGCTTGTAGGAGGATTCACCACTACCTTTTATGGGATATTGGTAGTCATCCCCAAGTTTCACCTTATGGGGTGAATTATGTTTAGATAGTTTCTCAAAGGATTATTTGAAACCTATCATGTGTTTGGAAGCCCCACTGTCGATAAGTCAATATTTTCTTCCATGAGTGATAGTTCCCGTGAGAGCTGAAATCAGAACATATTCATCTTCACTTGAAGAGTCTTCACTTTCTTGTTTTACCCTCTTCCTTGGAGGATCATCATGCTCAGTAGTGTGAGCATGATGTTTTCTTTTGTAGTTCCTCTTCTTCTTGGATCCATTATTATTCATGGGATAGTTTCTAGAAAAGTGTGCTATTTCATCACATGTATAACATCTGAGTTTCGATGAACCTTTCTGATGAGAATGCTTACCTTGGTGATGATGCTTTTCCCTTCTTCCTTTCTTGGAGTGTACTGTGAGAGCTTGATATTCATTTCCCATCTTTTCTTCTCAAGCTACTATCTAAGATTCATCTTGAGAACATTCTTCCCACGGTCTGCTGATGTTGACCAACTTCTTCCCAGCACAGATTCATTGGATGAAAGAATCCCATGACCTAGGGAGGCCATTCAATGTTGTCATCGCAATTTCTACATTCTCCACTTCTTCATCTATAGCTTCTAGTTGTTCTTTGATTTGGGAGACCCTTGTGAAATATGAATGGATGGTCTCCTCATTATGGATATTGACATTCTTCAACTGGTTCCTTAGATTCATCTTTCGATTGATGTTCTTCCCTTCAAATAGTTTGGTTAGGGCATCAAACATGGATTTAGGTGTCTTGAGGGAGGACACTTGTGAAATGAGGTGATCCTTGATAGAATCTACAATAATCCTCTTTTCCATAACCAACTTCTTCTTATGTAAGGCCTTGGCCTCATCTTCCTCTCGAACTGGAACCTCCTCTTGGATATAGGAGTCCAACTCATTTTATTCCAGGACCAGGGAGATCCTATACTTCCAGGCTCAGAAGTTATCAACTACCTCAAGATTTTCATCAAGATTGGTATGATGATGCATCTTAACTGAGAACCTCAAATGGAAATACAAAATATTTAGATCTTACCAGGTCAAGATGTCAGACATGGATTTGGAGCTTAAATCCTGCAGTGCTAGTTGAGGAGCAGATTAGGATTTTTCTTTTTTGGAGTTCGTCCAACCAAATTATTTGAATTTGATCCCTAACTTCAATTTTGGGGATGAGATCAATCCAGGCCTGGGCTCACTAAAAAATTCTACTTCTGTGAAAAGCACTAATTTTCGGCAGTATTGTCGGGTCCAAAATTGAAAAACCTCAAAATTGGATTCTGCTTCAATAGAAAGATGCGCCCTAGGGAGGAGAGTTATTCCAGCATACTTTGGCTGAAAATATGTGGAGAGAGATCCACAAAATAGGAATCCCTAGTTCCTGTAGCTGCACAGTGTCTTATTCTTAGGTTAGCTCTGATACCATGTTAGTTTTTCAACATTAAGCTAGCATATCATTAGGATCTTTAACTGAGAGAACAACAAGCACAACAATCAAACACAAGAGATAATGAGCATATTATTTTTCCTACAGGAAACCATAAATGGAGAAAAACCTGTAACTTCCTCTAAGATAGAATTGACACCAAAGTGAAACCCAAAAATAGTAAGACAATCTCCCAACAACAGCAAGCTCTTTTCTCTTGCCCTAGTGTCTTTCTCTTCCTCAACTATGGGCTACACTTGAGTGTGTATGAGATGTGTGCTAAATAGAGAGCCCAACTCTCTATTTATACTAATCCCGACATGAGTAAAACCCTATTAGGGCAGACCTCACTAGAAGAGTCTAATAACCCTAGTGACTCGAAATTGCGGGGACTTTAACCCTTAGACAATAGGAGGGTTACCCAAAATGACTTGACATGACTTGTTTACATTGTTGATTCTCCTGATTGGAACATCGGGGCATGACATGACACAAGAAAATCCTAGAATAAACATCGGATTACAATAGATGAGAAATACAAGTGAATACATTCTAAAGTTACAATTACATTAACAGTTGCAAAGGCAAAATGATACAAGGCTAGGCGATGATGACAACAAATATGAGGGCTTATACAATGAGCTAAAAGCATGGAAACCGACATCAAGCTCATAAGTGCAAGAAGGGCACATAAAAATGTAGTTACAACTTGAACAACAAGGAGAGGCCAGTAAATAGTTGTGAATCCAACTACAAATCCTGTCTCCAAGAAACAACAACATCATCATCACATTCAAAAGAAAAGATCTGATTCAGGTCACTTTGGCAGAAACACATGCGACTTTGCTATCTTCTACAAAAGGGAAAGTCAAGGCAGAATAGCACCAAGGCTTGAGGGTTTATAATCAATAATATCAACCCAAAAAGGAAAGAAAATATCAACAGGGTGGACACAGTGTGCAAGAGCAAACTCGATATCATAGGAGTTGAGAAATTCAAAAGAAAAACGAAAATCATCAGGATCGCTGACTTGATTTTCAAAGAAAGAGTCAAAAGACTAAAAAAAACTGACATAAGAAGATTGATCCATGGGAAGATCAAGCTTACTAAGAAAATTAGGGTTAGACTTAGTCACAACTGAACCAACATCCAAAAGAAGGTCAAACTGTATCAAAGACTCTAGGAAGAATTCATCCCAAGGAAGGAGATCATCCGAGATAGAACATATGTCTAAAATTTCACATGGATCGACAAAGTGGAGAGCAGGCTCCACAGTCTATATAGGATGAATCACCTAGTCAACTGCTGGGACCAAGTCCCGAGAAGGTAAGCATGAAAACAAAGGCTACTTCTTAGTAGAAATTGAACGCAAAGGACATGAGGCCACATAGCTCACCTGTGGTGGGGTAGTGTCTATAGAAACACTAGGAGTCAATAAAGGAAAAACCTAGTCTCTAGTTAGGTTAGGAGACGGATCAAGAAAATCCAATTGATCGATAGTGACAATTTCTTCGCCATGATTAAAGTACATCACACAAAAGAATGTTGACACCACAGCTTGCATGGCATAGACATAATCACTTCTAAGGAGCATATTGAAGTCCAAAGGGTCTTCTATCACCATGAAGTCAACTAAGACGGTCTTCCCACTGAAAGTAATAGATGTTTGAGCAAGAATTCCCAAGGCTATACAAGTTCTTCTATCAAATGCCAGTAACTAACTAGTATTCGACATAAGGTTGGGAGATCCCATGCCTTGCCAAGCACGAGAAAAAAAAATATTAACTGATGCTCCTTCATCAACAATATAATGAGAAATCATGTAAGGTTCAACTTTGACCTTGATCTCGAAAGGTGCATTACAAGGAAGGCACGGCTCAACTAGGCTATCCCAATCAAAGGAAGAAATCTGAGAGCTTCGTGGGGGTTGATCCGAAGCGATTTTAGTGCCCCCTTGTTTAGTAAGTTCTGAATTGGAAATAAAGAAAATGTGACTAGCAGATACTTCACTCTCTAAAGGAAGAGTGGGATTGATCGACAATGGAATTTATTCAACCGCTTCGTGAAAGCCACTCTCCGAAGGAAGAGTGGGATTGACCAAAGATGACATTGGTTCAATCACATCAAGATCAATCTCCAAAAGAAGAGTGGGATCGACCAAACCTGATATTTGTTCGACCACTTGATCAACCAAAGGTTGAGTAGGTTGTTGAGAAACTATAGGTTGTTCAGGAGAAGGAAATTCTTGAGTCTCAGAGCAAACTCTTCGCACCTTTGTGATAGTATGGCACTGGTGAGTAAGATGATCTCCCTCGCATAGCTTACAAGGGAACTTAAGTTTGCACTTTGAACAACCAGTTTTCTCAACGGTGTCAACATGACTAGTAGTGGCTGATTGTTTTCTCTTAGCATGACCTACAAAGGCTAAGAGTTTTCCCCCAGCATGAACTGCAAAGGATGGGTGACTAGGTCTAACTTGACTAAGAGAGGATAGTTGTTGAAAAACTTCAGGATGTTCAGAAATAGGATGACCATGAAACCAAACTCTTCACATCGCCCCAATGGAAGGGAATTTATAAGTAAGTTGGTCTCCCTCACAAATCTTACAAGGAAACTTGGGCTTGTGTTTTGAATGGTTAGTCTTTTCAATAGTGTCAACATGACTCGCAATGGCTGACAGATTGTTTTCAGCATGAATCACAGAGGTTGAAAGACTACCCCCAACATGACTTGCAGAGGCTAAGAGACTGGGTCCAACATGACTTGCAGAGGTTGGATGAGCACCACTAGCATGAATAGAAGAGGATGAATGGTTAGGATCAACATGCTTTGCAACATTTGAGTGTGTGCCCCCAACATGAACTTCAGAGGCTGGGTGGATGGATCTAACATGACTTGAAGATGTTGGATGGGGAGGTTCAACTTGACATACACAGGTTGAATGGGTGCCCTCAGCATGAACTACAGAGGCTGAGTGACTGGATCCGACATGACCTGGAAAGGTTGGAAGGATCCCACCAGCATGATTAATAGAGGCTAGATGGTGAAGATCAACTTGACTTGCATAGGTTGAGTGCTTAGATCAAACATGACCTGTAGAGGTTGAATAGGTGTCCCTAGCATGAAATTCATAGGCTGGGTGGTGAGGTTCAACTTGAATTGCAAAGGTTGAATGGGTGCCCCCTTTATTATGTGCCTTCTTCCTATTCCTCCTTATTTTACTCCTTTTAGACCATCGGTTACTAGTATCAGTACTTTCACCGCATGAGGTAGAAGGAGGAGGAGAATCAACTACAGGTGAAGGGGAAGTAGTGTTTTGATTCCCTTGATATAAAGAGCTTAATTGTGAAGCAACAAGAGCATTTAGGGTAGTTGGAGTGGAAAACAACCACACCGGTAGCCCTAGGGTGAATCCAGGGAGATTCAAGGTGGCCATCAAAGGAACACCAACATTCCCTGTGAGGGGAATAGTACAAGGATTTTCTAGCATGAGGATCTCTTTGTTTGTGTTCAAAGGGGTGTTATCCATAGTTTCAAAAAATAATACAAAGTATGAGGTCGACAGGAAACCAAAAGTACAAAGCACACACCTAAAGGCAAGCTAAGTACAGACAAACCACACAGCACTCACTAAAAAAATCCTAAAGCCAAACAAAAAAACAGGCATAAGATATGCTTTCTAGAAGAAATATGATAAACAGTTACTTGGAATCCCTATAGATGTTCTAGGCACAAGCATAGGAATCACCCATCGCCCTCCCACACCTTCTACCGGGGTTACCTTCCAATCCTGTCCAAGGTAAACTAGAAATAGCCTTCTGGTGTACCTATGTATGAACCCTAGATGTCAAAGAGACTAAAGGCTACCTTAACTATATTGACAGTCTGGGGGGACATTTGCAATCCTGGCTCATACGCATGGGCAGGGTAGCAAAGCCTGAAACCCTGTCTAAGACAGAATCCCCCAATGCACAAAAACCTTGGTCTACGCTTTGACAAGGAATCAGAGGGTTATCTCCTCAGTCCAAGTCTCCACACAACATCGTTCTTAACTTCTATTTGAGAGGAGCTTCCCAGATACAATCAACATAGAAAAGGGTTTACCTAGTGATTGACCAACTAAGTCTTAAATTTAATACTTGTGGAGAGTTGAAACTCCGTAATCCAGAAGTCTAGCCTAAGCTAGTTGGTGTATGAGCCTGTAAAATAAAACTTACTAATAATTTTTAAAATTTTATCATTTATTTTATAAGGCTATTTTTAGTTAGAGGGTAAATGGCGTGAAACTTATGTGGTGTTTTGACTCAAAGTTGAAACAAAATGACTAAGCAAAGAGAAATGAAATGCAAAAAGCAAAAACTATTCTCGTTTTCTTTTTCAAATAAAAACTTGAAAGCCACAAAAGAACAATTTCTTTTTTCTTTTTTCAAAAATAATGATATGTAGTGTATTAAAGAAAAAACCCTAATCTACATGCATATTAAAACACTATATGTTCTTTTTTTTTTTCTTTTATAAATGCAAAAGAAAAACTACCTACAAACTAAATGTATGCAGATAACAAGAACAAATAAAAATGAAATTTTCTATACAACCACCAAACAAACTCTAGAATGCCCTAAAGTCAGTATAAACCCTACTTGAAAGGAAGGCTTGCATAAAAGACAAGTCAACTATTTTGGCATGGTGAAGTTAACCAACAAAAGAAGAAGGAAAGAAACACCAATAAGATTCTAAAATCAAACAAAGATCACTAATAGAGGCTAACCAGAAACATAAGCCAAAAATCAAGCCAAGAAAAGGGGGTGGGGGGGAAGAGCAAAGAGTAAACCCTAATGCTATAAAAAGGATTACCACATAGATATATAACAACCAAAATGTATGACACTAACTCCCTAGATTCATGCACTTGTAGAGGACACCAAAAGACCTACCAAATAGCCCACAACAGCAGAAAAAACCACAAAAATGAGGAAAAAAACACTGTTTTAGGGGTACACACGGGTCGTACTACTAACAGGTCATGTGTCATACGTGGGTTGACAGTACAGAAAGTTTTTTGTACAAGCACATGTGTTTTGTATTACTGACAAGTCACGTATCATACGTGGGTTGATAGTATAGAAAGTCACGTGTAAAAAACCATACACGTGACTGTTCAGTTTGCAACTCGCGTATGGGTAGAAAAAATCCCCAAAAAGTCCAAAAATGCCTTAGGAAGGCAGGGGAGGTGTTCTATAAGAATAAGAAGTTATTCCTAGGTGGAAAGAATGACCTAAAACCAATGCAAAAGAATGAAAGAAAGACAAAGAAACCCCAAACAAACAAGGAAATCCCCAGTGGAGTCGCTAGTTCTGTTGTAAAGGAAAGTTTCCTATGGCTAGGGTTTAAGTGGCTATCGACATACTGGGGTTGAAAGAGAGATGCACAATGTTCAGAAAGCATATATAAGCAAGTTCATATATTAGAATGGTTCATATCTTAGCCAAATGAAGGTTTATCTAAGAAGCCCTTCAATCCTCTTCTTGCTTCTCTTGCTCCTCTCGCTCCAAGAGACATGCAAAATGAATTATACCTTCCTCAAACCAACATGACCACATATAAATTAATGATAATCAAAGAAATATGATAAACTATTTTGATTAACATAAACATCTGATCATAAATATAAATTCAATCACACATTGAACAATGATTTGGGAACAAGAAGGACATCACATCTTTATTAATCTTAAAAACAAGTACAAATATACCTTCTTTTCAAGTTGGGCACTTCACAAAACCTTGATCTGGTTCTGATGCTTCTATTCTCCAAGGAACTTAGCCTCCAAGCTCTGCGACATAAGGATAATGCTTCTAGGGAAAAGGTGTGGGCAAAGAGATTCCCATTTCCTCCAGCATAATGATGCAAAGATTCAAGTATCTTCTCATGGACCTCCCTACCTCTATTTATATGCTTTATGAAGAGTTAGGGTGGAAGACAAAGTAGTTACAACTGAAGGAGTCAGTTGCACAACTACCCAAACTACCCAAACTAACCAAATTACCCAAATTTCAAAAATATATATTTTTGACATTTTTGGGAGGCGTACACGGGTATTGTATACAAAACGTCACGTATGTACGTGGGTTTCCTTAAGGAAACTCACGTACACATCAAAAAACTCATTTTAAGGGTACTTTTGGGCATTTTTAGACTTTGGTGCATTCTAAAAAGTTTTATCTAATAGAATTATGTTTCCAATGGTGTAGAGATGAGTTCAAATGGAGTTACAAAACGTAAGATATGGGTCCTCCAATTTAGGTGTTTTTTCAATGACTTTCAGTGATTTTCATGAAGTTTCATCATGGAAGTGTCGACATGTGACGGAATCATGGGAAAGTGGTCATAGGAAGAGATGTGTCATTTTGAGCTATAACACCAAGCCTAGTCCCATGTTCTCTTCAAGGCTTTCCATCTGGTCCTTTTGCTCGAATACACAAGGATAAGTAAGTTTTGGATGGTCTATTTTCATTATAAGGAAATAAAAATTTCAAAAATGAAAATCTCTTGCAAATGTAAAGACTTTTATTAGCTCATAGGTCTTAAATTTTCCAAAAAAAAAATCCTTTTTTTGCTAGTAATTTACATAATCATTGCCCAATATTTCTATAGCACCTCCAAAACGCCCAAATTTATTTATTTGTAATGCATTTTTTTTCATGTAGTCAAAGGTAATGAAAGTGTGTTTCCCATTTTGGCATTTGGTAAGTGTCTCAATATTGTTGGGAAATTTCAGCCATGGCCTGCCATACTGAATGCAGGATGACAATTACTCAAGTCAAAATCCTCTGTAACTGTGAAAGGATAAAATTGATTACTTATAGTAGAAATGCAATATGCATTCTGCTTCTCTAACTGTCATCGCACCATTACAAATGTGCTTTGTAGATCTAAAACCAAGTTGAAAAGATTTCCTCGAAATTAAAGCATCTAGAAGCTTTAATTGGCCAGAGGTAATGCCCCAGTTAATACAATCAAGAAAATGGAAGGAAGCAATGACAAATGACAAGGAGGGGAAAGGCCAACCAAGAATGCCACTGCCTAGCATGAAATAAGCTATTGGGAAAATGAGTAAAAGGGAAAATATATTGATGCATGGTGATATATAGGAGTTAAAACTTGACAACATTCCATTCACAAAGGAATATCCCAACCTGAACACCAACACCATGCATTGTTTTAGCATTTTATTGAGCTTGCAAGTGATATTTACTTTGTTTTAGGATATTCATGCTTTCTTTACCCTATGGATTCTTAGAGTTTGATCATTCCCAAATTCTATCTTCTCCAATTGAATGTGACATACCATAAGGGTACAGATAGACAATCATTTTTGCAAATTAGTGAAAGTGAAATTGCAATTTATTGCATTTTATAATAGAACAAACTGGAGATAGGTTTTATTTATTCATGCAATATCCATACCATACAATTACAAGTTTTGTCAATTTCTTGCCATAAAAATGTTTTTAGATACTATTGTCAATTCTACTAATGATTTTAGGTATATGCTGCATTGTCAATAATGCTTTGTTGATCAAAGTGAAAACAAAGAATCTATTTACATCTCAATCAATTGAATTGATTGAAATTATGGTTTCAATATCAGTCCTACTAAACAACACTGGAGATCTATAGGCTAGGAGCACTAGTCGTGATTGAAAATGCAACCAATGAAATTTTACTAGAATCCTAGTTAATAGAAGTAATTGAGCACTAAGTTTTTGGCCCCTACACTGCACACAATTCATAAATGCGACCTTGAGGCTCTATGTGGAAGCAATAGTAATAGTAATTGAAAATTTCGATTAACACCTCCTACCAAAGGCCATAGGCATTCTAAATATGGATGGGATGGATCTGGCCATCTTCCCAATAGGAAATTTTCGTGCAAACAAGAAAAAATTCTCTTGTAGTTACTCTGTTCTTGATAATTTCATATTGAGAACCTTCTTTTAATATTTGATACTGCTAGGACTTGAAAGCACAATTGTTAATTATTAAAGTAGTTATGGTAGGGTTGGTCATTGTACAATATATTTTGGTCCAAAAATAGAATATGGTACTTTCATGATCTCTGCCCATTCTTAAATGGAATATGAGTTTACAACTCCTGTTCTAGGGTGTCCCATTTGTCACCCTTCTATTGTAATTAGATATTGTTTTCACAAATATTTTTGCGAGTAGCACATATGCACCTTACAACACTAGTTATTAGTCATCACAAACAAAGCAGTCATGGTCAAATAGGTATTAGAACCAGAATAAGATAAACTCAGAGAATCTCAAGATGCTAGAATTACTGTTAGTAAGTCTAGCATCTTGAACTTCTCTAAAGTGCACCTAACTAAGAGCGAAAAAAAAAGCAGAAAGATAACAGAACAAACATAGAATTTAGAAAATCATGTGACATTGGCTCTACAGTTTCATCCTTATGATTAAAAAAATCAAGATAACATAAAATTTAAAATTTATTTTCAATGGGGCTATTCATTACATAAGAAAAACAAAACATAACTTACGAATAAGGTGGTGAAATCAACACCTCAGTTCTATGGAATACATCAGAATAAAAGAATAAAATAATTGTCATTCTGATACACAGGCACCTTAATTTGTTGTGTCAACTAATATGTACAACAAATTTAATGAAGTTTATAATTTCCACAGGGTGAAGAAGCCATGACTTGTACTGAAAGAACAATAACCACTAGTCAGAAGTCAATGACATAAATCCTAACTTGCAACCCAAATTCGAAATTCTGTTATTATTTAAAGAGGGAGGGTGCACAACAAAGTAGCAACTCACTATCCGTTAAGTTGAACCAATTGCATATTGTATATGCTTTATGGAAAAATAACAATATCCCACAATCCTATTTTCTAGTTGTTTCAATAAAGGGTTCACACAGCTCTCTTGTAGCTACAACATTATTATTGTTTTCCAACGCTAAAAGCTAACATTAATTTAAAAAAATACTTATCCCTAATTTATTTAAAATTTTATTTATTTTAACACACAATACTTGTTATATTCATCTAGTATTCATATTTGAAAGGAAATGATATTTTTTATCTACTTTAAAGAAAAGATTTCCATCAATTACCTTTGATATATATATACTAATATATATATATTTTAGCAAATTAGTTATATACCCATTTATATCATTTATCATTGCAATTTATCATAATATACTTCTGAATTATTAAATGGATTTGTTCCTAGTTTTTGTTCACAGACCTTTCCTATCAATTCTGGAATAAGTATTTCTTTATACTAGGTTTCTACCATTATCTTTTTCATCGTGGCAACTTATAACCCTACATTAGTTGTGTAAAATTTTTGTGAATCTGAGTTTTCATGCAAATTCAGAAATTTCACCTCAAACATGAGATTTCCTAGACCTATTCTCTGTGAAGATTCATCCTTAGGACTGATCTGAAATATTCAATTACAGCATCAAAAACTAGACTTTAATTCAAATCAAAGCACCCACCCACTCAAGAGAATAAATACCATTTAAGTGTACTTCAACACCAACAAAGTACAACCCTTGGGGCACAATTTTCAATCATATAAAAGATGTGCAAATGAATTTATTACAGCATATTTCAAAGCAATATATCTGCTCCTTTACCTTCAAGGTGTGCACTAAAATCACTTAACAATTTCAGCAATATAATATGTCAAATCGGCATGAAAAAGTGTTGGAATCCATGCAAACAAGAAAATAACACAAAATGAAAATCAATTCTGCTAGTACGCAATATTTGAACATCTGAAACAATTCATTTCTATATAAGAGATGAAGCACAAGTCAAGGTTTCATCACCAAGTTGGTACACGTCAAGCTCTTCAAACCGTAGCTAGTAAATACACATAAAACCCTAGACTCCAAATCCTAGATAATAATCACTTCTAACCCCCTTAGGTGATCCAGTTGTCATCATAATAATCATAATTATATTAAATAATAATAATAGCCTTACTTTTTTATCATCTAAAGATGGTTTTTACGTTTTCGACCACAACCAATAATTCATAGATTAGAGCAGGGAGCCAATCACTTCTATTATTATCATAGTCACCATGTGTGACCCAAAAGGTATGGTGAAGCTCTGAATCTTTAGTCTCCACTAATTTCATTGATGCCTCTACGTTCACTATATGTTCTAGAAAAATTGAGTTTAGTGTTGAAAAGCCTCATAAATATATCTAAAAGCTTTGTTGTGACAATTTTTCACCACAGTTTAGGCCCTACAACAAACTGTGTTAACTTGGTCAAGCATATATGGGAATCAAGTCATGTCATCGGTGATCTGTTTACCAAATTTGGTGATTGAATTACGAACCTCAGCATTGACTCGACCTAAGAACTGGTTACTAGTTCCATTGTGTTAGATATTGACATTTTGATAAGCATTAAAATATTATGATCTTGAATTATGCTCCTGAGCTAAATTGATTATATGGTGTCTTGTCAGTAATTTTGTCTCCCAAATCTTTTTTTCCACTCAACCTATTGAACTTTACAAACATAGGAACCATTCTAACAATCCATGTTTCAATATTGTAGGGAAAATGTCACCTTTAGAGTCTTCTCGTGAAGAAAGTGTCTATATGGCCAAGATTGCTGAACAAAAAGAGCGCTATGAGGAGATGGTATAGTACATGGAGAAAGTTTCCAGGACAATATATGTGAAGGAACTTATCATTGAGGAAAAGAATCTATTGTCAATGGCTTATAAAAATGTAATTGGAGCTCGCAGGGCTTCTTGGAGGATAATTTCTTCCATTGAGCAAAAGGAAGAGAGCAGGGGAAATGAAGAGCATGTTACTATGATAAGAGATTATAGAGGGAAGGTTGAGTCTGGGATCAGTAATATCTGTGATGTCATTCTATGCATTTTGGACACACATCTTATCCCTACATCCACATCTAGTGAGTCCAAGGTATTCTACCTTAAGATGAAAGGTGATTATCATCGATATCTTGCAGAATTTAAAGCAGGTGCCGAGAGAATGGAAGCTACTGAAAGCACATTGCTTGCGTACAAGGCATCCCAATTATTTTTCTTCACTCCCTTATCTATATTTGTGTTTATAATTAAAATAATGTGATATGCATATGCCTATTTTATTCTTTGGTTTTGATCTGTCAATTGGAACTTTTGAAGAAAGATTGAACTTGGTGTATAATCTTGGATGTTTATCTGTTTGGATATGTACAAGACATTGCAATTTCAGAGTTGGCTCCAACTCACCCTATTCAACCAGGAATGGATCTGAACTTTTTTGTATTCTATTATGGAATTTTGAACTCACCAGATCGTTCCTATGCGCTTGCCAAGCAGGTGTGCTATAAATTCTGCACTATTATTTTTGTAATTCAATTGGGCTCTGATTGCATCTTTATGTAATGAAATTATGTCTGACCAGCAAAATCATAATTTTTTATGATGAAGGCCTTTGATGAGGCAATTGCAGAGCTTGATATGTTAGGTGAAGAATATTAGAAGGATAGCACTCTGATCATGTAGCTGCTTCTTGATAACCTCACATTATGGACTTCAAACATGTAGGTCTGTATTTAAGTATTCTCTTTTCTCTTCTGGTATGTTTTCTGAGGATGAAAAGTGAAAATTGATGAATTAGGCATATTCCTTTGTATATTTTTTGCTCTAATAAGACCTTATAAATTTTTTGTGCTTTTGATCAAACTATTGGGACAGAACTCTTTCAAAAAGTTATAAATGGTGGAAAAATAGTATTCTCTGTAAATAAAGTTGTATCTTCCTTTTAAACTAATTACGTAATTGCATCTTCCTTGTCCCTTCTTGATTGAACAAATTTTGGAAATGAAAAGGTTGTTTTTTAATTAATTTTATTTATAAGAGTTTAGCATAAGGATTTCTGAGTGTGTGATTCCTTTTAGGAGGAGACTAGAGGAGATGAAATCAAATAATCCCCGAGGAAAGAGGAACGGGATGGGCATTGACATATTTTTATTTAAATGAAATCAAGTAGGATGGCTAATGGTGATGAAGATCATTGTTTATCCTTAATTGAATGTCAAGTAGGTTAGATTCATCAAATATGGTCAAATATGTTTAGAGGTTTTAGAGTGTTTTGTTTTGGTTTTCTACACGATTGTGTTCTAATGGGGATCTTTCAACAAAATCTTCTCTTAAATATGCTACCATGCAAGATTTTATTGTTGCATGGTATTTTTTGTTAGTTCTGTACTCCTATAATACCATGGAGGGTAGTACACTTAAATTTGTTATTTAATTGTTATTTATGTCAAGTGGAAGGATCCCTGCTTGTTAGCAATGGATGGACATGGTAACGCAGGAGAAAATATTCAATAATGAATCAAGTAATGATTTGGTTACTATTACATGAAATGCTGATTTGGTTTCTGTTACATAAAATGGGATGTTATCAAAATACCAAGTTTTTATCACTAGTCTTGCAGCTAGGAAAAAGGTACCATGTTTTGATGATTTGACAGGTATTCTCATGCAAGAAGAAGAGAGGAGAGAAAATGTTGAAAACAAACAACACTTCACGGACTTGGAATTGATGGCCAAAGGAAAGAAAAAATTCAAGGAAAAGCCATGGATGAAAAATAGAGGTAGACTAGAATCAAAACATTGAATTTCTTCCACATCAGTTACTAAAATTTTGTGCTCAATAAACTATTCGTTATAGCAGTAAAGGAAGCAAATGCATTGTTTCAACAACAGTGTGGTCACAATGGTTAAGCATTTGAGAGTATTTTCACCATGAAATAAGTTCATTTCCATGATAGTGCTCCACATTCTGCATTTATACATATGCTGCTCTTAAATCATTTTCCATGTCCATTTATATACAACTTTTGTTTTAACTTATGACTTATGGCAAATGAATTTCTAGTCTACATCTTCATGACTATAGGTTATTCTCAAATGATGTCAAAAGGTTGGATTGAAATTCCGAAAATGACATAAAAATCATCAATCAGTGTTTCCTCTTCATGACTATAGGTTAGATAATATAGTAGCTCATATGTATTTTCTCTTCATTTAGGGTAATGCAATTTTGTAATGTTTATGACAAAATTACTATTGAATGTCACCACATTGAAATATGATAGCTACAAGTTGAGAACCAATGTAATATGAAATAATCAGTAGTAATAATTGATGTTATCAAGTGAAGCATAAACTATACACTCACACTATTACAAACAATGGACTTTTACATTCATACTTATTCTAGCAGCATTCTACAACAATATGTTTGTGAAGTATTTGATAAAAAACCCTGACCCAATCATAGTAAGGACGTGTTAAAAGCTTAATTTGAATTAGGAACACACACTATATCATTATGATAGTCATTGACAGAATAAGTGAACAAGTTTTAACAATGAATACAATGTTTTTTATTAATATACAGTATCCCGCTAGTTATCCGACGTTCAATGCCTAGCAGCTGTTGTCAGATTTCATGTCAATATGATGAAGTTGCTGTCGCTCCGACAGTAGATTATCATAGGAAATCCGATGGAATTGCCATAGGATATCTGAAGGCCTTGCCATCGTAAATATGATGGCATTTTTGTAGGAAATATGACGGTCTTGCCGTAGGAAATATGACGCTCGTGCCGTAGGAAATCCGACAGTCTTGGATTGGCATCGAATATCCGACGTTACGCCACCGACGACAAAAAAAAATTGAGGTTCTCGAATACCCAACATGTTATTGTCGAATTTCAGGCATGGCAACTATCGAAGTTTGGGCTCAAATTCTATTGTGAAACGAGAAACTGCAACGGTTTTAGATACTACGAAGGAACACCCCAATGAACTGAATCTAGTTGGTGCACATTGTCAACTTGGATCATTAATTACCAAGGTAATCTATTAGAAAACCTATTTCTTATTCCTTTATCATGTAGAAAATATGTTGACTTGAAGTTGTGAAGATAAGAGTACTTTCACTATAATTATAAGTCTTAATTATCTAGTTTTTCCTATTGGTAAAAATATTAATATCTCTGTGGCAGTCAAAATTTTGCAATTTATATATTGAAGATATGCTCTCTTTGAATTTTGTACCATGGAATTTTGGGTTCCTGTTGTGGTTTTTTTTATTTTAGAACCAGAATGAGAGATATTCTTTGAGAATGTTGCACATTCAAATTCTGTCTGGCTATGATATCTGTTGAACATAAAAATAGTGGAAAAATGCAAAAGCAGATTCAAGAGAGGCAAGAAGTATCATCTTTAGATTGAGGAAGTAATTTTTTACTTATGTCCATATATCTCTATAAAGGAGGTTGGACAACCAAGGGCTTGAATGTCTCAATTATATTATTCATCTTCCTTGGAATTTGTTATGAGAAACAATAGTACAAACAATTTGTGGGTGACAACACAATTCAATATCTTCCTATAGACTTGATTATAGGATTTAGTCTTTTATAGAACCTGGATCTAAGGGATAATTGCAAGTCTTTAATACAGTCTCTACACATGTATGATGTAGGTGTATTTTACAGTTTGTTTGGAAAACATTTAATCTTATCTATGTGCATATTCCTCCCATTCATTCTTTGTCAAGGTCGACTACACAACCATGTTTGATGCTGCTAGAGGTTGGAACCCCAACATGCCTCAATTGAAATATTACCAGTGAATTTGTGAATTTGGTGGTTGTAGGCTACTTTTTGTTCCTCACATTCAATTTTGTATTTGTTTGAGTGTTGCTACTTAACTTCATTTGATCTTAAGATAAAATGATGACTTCCATTATAATTGGGTTATATAGGTGGAATTTGTGTTATTGATTTTTCCCTATTGCCTTATCAGTATTGAGCATATCTTTGATGTTGTGAGATTGTTTTTAAAAGAGGTCAACAAATCTATAGCAATGATGTCAAATTCAAGGAATTCTATTACACCTCTATATGTAGTGTTTGATCTGTTTATTATGATATAAGTAGTTGAACATGGATGTACTTAAAAATTTAGCTATGAAACTGGAGACGGAGACAGTGGTGCTCAAAGTTGTCATCACTTTTTTCTAGCTGTCCACCTCTCACTTCAAGAATGAATATAACTACATTCTAAGTTGTTGAAGGTGCAGATTTTTCACCATTGGACATTGTTCATTATACAAATTGTCTCTCACGGGAATAATGGTACTGTAGACAGCAAATTCTTTTCTTGTTTTTGCATCAAGGGTTATCTAAGCAAGACTATTAGAAGCTAAGAATAAAAGCAAATAAATGCTACTTAACAACCTTTTGGTTTGGATGGCTTTAGATGTTTGATCTTTTAGCTGGATTGTTTTCCTCTCTTTGTGTTTATTCATGTAGTCATTATTTGTGCTACAAATATTTATGCACAATGTTGTATCAGGGGGGATTTTATCTTTGCATTCAGACTCAATATTTTTCATGGTTCTTGGTTTTCCTAGATTGGGGAGTGGCTTTGTAGATTGGACTCCAGGGGTGCAACCGAAATTCTATATTCAGTTGTACTGTGCAATGAATAGTATAAGGATATGAGCTAATGTGCTGAACTCCAAAATTGAAGAATATTGCTTTACTTGGCAGAAAATTAGCCAAATATTCAGAATAATTCTCTTAGTGTGTTTTCTCCCTTTTCGGAGGCTTACTCTCTCCCATGGCGTGCTTGAATGGAAAATAGTAAACAAGAACATGAATATGATTATTCATAACTTTATGTGTTGTTTGAATGTGAGTTTCCAAATTACATTAGGCATTCTTTGTGGTCATCCATTGTTTTGAGGTGATGGCATTCCTTTTGTAATTTAGATAATTTACTGCGTCCACTATCCAGATAAGAAAATGGTAAGATTCTATCCATTATTTTTAATGATTTTATATGGTGTCTTACAAGCCTATCAGTGTACCATATTTATTGGGGTTAGTACATTATATACATGCTCCCTTATCAACCATGCTCAAAATGGCATGCATAGTTTACATTAGACAAAATCACAATGTTTAGGCAATTTTTCCCCATCTCATCTTAGTCTGAAAAGAAGTCAACATAAACGACTTGAATTTCTAGAACTAAGCATTACCTAAAGGAATAAATTCTTATTTTTAAATGGAACAATGGGATTGTGCCAATTGCTTACTGCATTGAAAATTTATAGTCATTGTGAAATAAAGCACAAAGTTTTATTACTAGCCAACAATTCATGACATTTATAGCTCCATAAGGAAATCTAAGCACTCTAGAAATAATAAAACATAGCTTCAAAGCAATACCTTTGTTTATTATAGATTAAGAATTGTATTCAATTGGAGTTTAGATGATAAAACCACAAACTTGTCAGCAAAATATCTTAAATTAACAAAGTAGGGTCCTGATATACATTCAATGTTTGAAAGTGAAACTATTACGAAGTTTTCCACAAAATACCTAATCTAGAAAAGTTCTTGGTCTAAGTTATAGATAACATCCATCTCTTTGATTGAACACAAACACACTTTCTAGTAGCAAACATTGGTAGTTCTTGGAGTTCACTAAATGATCTCTACCTTCATCCTTCCATATGGAAACATTGGTAGCAAGGTACAGATTATGTTAAGCAAGAGTAGAATGGTATGATTCCCTACTCACCATGCGCTATGTGCATCAATTTGGAAACTATTAATTTCACTTTTCAAGTAGAAAATGTAGTGATGCCATTAATCAAAATCCATAATCTATTGCCAACTTTGTAGATTGGTATAAATGTGCATGTTCCTTCATTGCAAATTCATTTCCAAATTCCCTATGAATCGGAAGCAAGGCACATTATCTATTTGAAAGGCTAGAGATGATCTCTAACCTCACCAATTCTTCAACTTCATCATTGACATTCTGTCAACTTTTTCAGAACTGCTTAAACGCAATGGAATTTGTGTCTAGTGGTTCTTCATGCAGATCTAAACCCAAAAAAATTGTTTCACTCCAGCTCTTAGACCATGAATAAAACTATTTTAAAGAAGTTATGACTAAAGGGAAGATCCTTGACATTTCAATTTTCTTGAGAGATTTAGTGATTCCTCATATTTGACTTCTTTGTTAAGGTATCCAATGCCAACATAAAATATGAAGTGTCAACTATAATTCCCTTATCAACCATTCTCTGCAACACCTTTCTAGCTTCATTCACATAGCCACTATTTCATAGCCTGTGTAAAATAATGGAGCAAGAATCAATATCAAGAGCACAACCCATATTTTCTATGACATGGTTCCAACTTAAGGTGTCAAAAAACCTTCCCACAAAGCACATCCACTTTATCAATGTATTGAATGCTAGGACATTTGGCTTAATGCCACTTTCATGTATGTTACTTAATAGTTTTTCAGCTTTGTCTATACTATTGGATATAAGAAGAGAAATCGTGAACAAGTTATGACTTTGATCCTTTGAAATATGCCATTCCTCAATCATTTTATCCATAAGTTGATATGTATAATTTGTTCCCCTATAAACAAAGGAATTTGTTCAACATACTATACGTAACTTTGTTTGGGGAACAACCACATGTAATCATTCTATCCAAAACCTCCAGAGCCTCCTTGATTCTACCTACTTCACAAAAGCTATAAATCAAAGATGTTCATGTCACAACATTAGGGGCACATTGTTTCTCTAGCATCTTGTCTAAAATATCTAAAACCTTCTCTAGGCTTCTGGCCTTGCAAGCACCATTTAATAGAATAGTCTATGTGACTACATTCGGAGTACATCCATGATTTTCCATCTCATCCACAAGCCTTTGACTATCCTCTATCTGACCCAAATCACAAAATGCCTTTATAAGTGTACTATAAGTAATAATATCAGGAGAAATACCCCATTTAGACATCCTCTTTAGCATGGCCTCTACAATATCCATACACTTTGCTTCAATGAGAAGATGGATAAGAGAGTTGTAGATAGGTGTATCTGGCCTATAATTGAAATATTTCATATGGTATTCTAATAATTCTTGTGCCTACTCTGCTAAATTATCCTCCCTACAGAGATTAAATATGATTTTGAATGTTCTAACTGACATAACAAAACATTCTCTCTTCAAGTCTTCCAATACCTATATTAATATATTGGGTTGTTGAGTAACACCTAAATCTTCACATGATATATGGAATATTGAATGGTTCTTAGAATTAAAAATGATGCAATATTGGTGTTAATAATGCCCCTTTCCCCAATTCTTAAAGGGTTCTAGCTCAATGCTAGAGTTCCTACTTTACAAGCAGGAGGTTGAAGGTTTGACTCCTTTGTCCTGTAATGATATTGCAATATTGATGTTTTAAATAAAATATAGTTTATTATGATTTATTATGGATACAAGGGGGGTTCTAAGATTACTTCATATGTCACTATGAGGGGGGTTAAAAACTTCCCTTGTATGTTACAACGAGAGGGGTTCAAAACCCCCCTTATAAGTTTATATGAGGGAAGTTCATAACCTCCCCCAAATTTTTTAAAAGAGTTTTACGGGGGTTTTTGAACCGCCTTCATAGGTATCTATGATGGGGTTTTATAACTTCCCACAAAGGTTTTAAAGAATTTTAAGGGGGGTTTTGAACCTCCTTTGTAGGTACCTATGAGGGGGGTTTAAAAATGCCTCCAAAGTTTTGTAATAAAGACTTTTAAGGGGGGTTTTGAACTGCCCTCATAGGTACCTACGAGGGGGGTTTATAACCTCCCTTAAAATTCACTTTTATTTTTTTGGGAGGGGGTTTAGAACTACCCCCAAAATTCCAAAAGTGAATTTTGGGGGGTGGGTTTAGAACCACCCCCAAAATTCCAAAATTGACTTTAGTGGGGGGGCGGGCGGGGGGGAAGAGGGGGGTTTAGAACCACCCCCAAAAGTCCAAAATTGGCTTTCAGGGGGAGGGGGCGGGGGGTTAGAACTGCCCCAAAAATTCAAAAACTAAATTTTGGGGAGGGTTTAGAACCGCCCCCAAAAGTCATATTTTTGGGGTGGGGGGTTTAGAATCGCCCCAAAAGTCACTTTTGGGGGGGCTTTAGAACCACCCAAAACACTCACTTTTAGGGGAATTTTTTTTTTGGGGGGGGGTTCAAAATTGCCCCTAAAATTCAAAACTTTTAGCATCGGTGCTATTAGGGGTAGTTTTGTAAAGAACACCTCCAAAGCCAAGACCGCCCCAAAAGTGACTTTTGGAGGCAAAATACAACTGCCCCTAAAAGTAAAATTTGTTGTAGTTGCTATTATTTCAGATAAAGATCCTACATAATCTAATCAGATCATAAGAAAAACTAACATGGTATTAGAGACTCTATAAAAGAAGGAACTATGCTGCTACAGAAACTAGGGATTCCTAGTTTAAGGTGTTCTCTCCACAAATCATTAAGAAAAGAGGGCTAGGATAAATCTCCTTAGTAGGAAGCATATTTTGGTGGAGACAGTTTATGAATCAGAGACATTTCATTTTTTACCTTGTTACTATTTTTGGGAGGAAATAGGGCATCAAGTATCAGAGGCTTCTCACCTCAGTTTTCAGAAAGTGGCCTAGCTGAGAAAATTGCCTCAACAAGGCACATCTTTCTGTCCAAACAGATTTATCAAAATCCAAGTTTTGGAAAATTTGGGTTTCTCTAACAAACCCTAGGTCATCTAGTTCCAGAACCAGGTTAAACACCTCAAATCGGTAAGATCATCTAAATATTTTCTATTTCCATTTGAGATTCTCATTTTCAAAAGATTGACTCATCATACTCAGCTTCAGGACAAGCTTGGAGGGGATGATAACTTCTAGGAATGGAAGTATAGAATCTCCCCGATCCTTGAAGAAAATGACTTGGATCAGTTCATCACTAAAGAAGTTCCAGAACTAGAGGAAGATGAGACTAAGGCTGCTCATAAGAGAAAGATGGCTAAGGCTAAGAGAATCATTGCATATTCTATTAAGGATGAACTCATCCCCCATGTTCTTGCATTCAAGACACCAAAGTAAGTATAAGATGCTTTGACAAAGATGTTCGAAGGGAAGAACATCAACCAGAAGATGAATTTGAGGAACCACTTGAAGAATGTGAAGATACAAAACTCTGAGACTATACAGTCTTACTTCACAAGGGTTGCATAAATAAAAGAACAACTTGAAGTAGTTGAATAGAATTTCGAACAAGGATAAATTGTAAAGACTACCCTGAATGATCTACCTAGATCATGGGACTCATTCATTCAAGGCATTTGTGCAAGAAGGAAGTTTATCTCTTTCATCATAATTCGAGAAGAATGTGCACAAGAAGAATCTAGACTTGTGATAAGAGAAGAAAAGATGAGAGAAACTAACGATAAAGCTCTCACAGTTTACACCAGCGAGAAATTCAAGAAAATCGAGAAGAAGGAAAAATTTCATCACATAAAAAATAAGGACAAGAAACCAAAGAGGACCAAATGAGATATTTCAAACATTCCATGTTATACTTGTGATAAGAAGGGATAGTTGGGAAGAGATTTTCCCATCCAGAAAAATAGACACCATGCCCATATTGCTGAAGATGATGAACCAATAAAAAAAATTCATACAGGAGAAGGATGATTCAGATGAAGAGTATGCGATAATCTCAGCACTTACTGGCACTATCACACATGAAAGAAATAATTGGATCATGGATAGTGGAGCTCCCAAACACATGACAGGATACAATGAATCATTCTTCAATATGTCTAAACATGAGTCACCCCACAAGGTGAAACTTAGGAATGATTATCAATACCCCATAAAAGGGAGTGGCAAAGCTTCATACAAGCTTGAATAGGAGTTATACTTAAAGATGAAGGATGTGATGTATGTTCTAGGATTGAATAAGAATATTCACTCCATATCTACACTAAATGCAAAGGGAAATAGGGTTGCATTTGTCGATGAACAAGTTCTGATGTGGCCCAGAGGAAAGGAAATAAAGTATGCAAAAGTGATTGGAGAAAAATACGGAGGCTTGTGCAAGTTGAAGGGACAACCTGGACACGCATTGGTTCATGATTCGATTAAAAAAATTGAACTATGAGATAGAAAGCTTGCACATGTGCACTATAGAGCACTATCAATGGAAAGCAAAGCAGTCTAAGGGATTCCAAAAATCCAAGAAACGCATGAAGGAATTTGTAAAGGATGTGCTAAGGGAAAGAATGGAAAGGAGACATTTCCTAGTAGTGAGAGAAAGGATAAAGGAATATTGGAGATAATACACTCAGATGTATTTGGACCCATGTATTCTATCTTATTAAGTGGGTATGTGTACTATGTTTATTTTATATATTATTTCTCATGTAAAACTTGGATATATTTCTTGAAAGAGAAAAGTGAAGTTTTCAGTAAGTTCAAGGAATACAAAGCCTTGGTTGAGAACCAGGAATATAGAAATATCAATATTCTATGGTCAGATAATGGCGGGTAGTTCACTTCGGAAGAATTCAAGGAAATATACAGAGAATCTAGGATTAAGAGGGAGTTGAGCACTCCATACAATCCTCAGCAAAATGGGGTTGTGGAACGAAAGAACCAGATCATAATGGGAGTTGCAAGAGCAATGTTGCTTGACTAGTATATTCCTACGCACCTTTAGGAGGAGGTAGAAATAACAACTGTGTATGTACAGAACCATACTCCTCATAGAGTACTTGGAAACAAGACTCTTGAAGAGGATTTATGAGGAGTGAAACCAGAAGTCATCCATATGAGAATATTTGGTTGTTTGGTGTACATACATGTCCCCAAGGAGAAGAGGACCAAGATCAATCCTTCTCGAAGGAAGGGTGTATTCATAGGATACAGTGATACATCAAAGGCCTAATGAATATACTTCCAAAGATTCAAGAATATCAACATCAATAGAGATGTAACCTTTGATGAAGACTTGACATACTTCCGATCCAAGAGGACTCCTATCCAAGAAGTTGGCAAACCTGAAGAGACGAGATCCTGAGACATGGAAATTGGAAAATAAATTCCAAAGGACCATGAAGATCATGAAATGACCAAAGGACCAATGGAAACTATCCTTGAGGAGGACTCCCACAATAGGAAACCAACATGGGATTAGGAGCTCATACGAGAAGCTAAAAGGTATGGCACTCCAAAAGGAATACATAGAGAGAGAAAGAGGGAAACGCCCTACAATAGCTATGTGGCCCTACTATGTGACATCATTGATAGGGAACCTTCCACCTATGAAGAGGATACAAATAAGAAAGAATTGAAGGATGTGATTATCGTGGAATATCAATCAATCATGAAGAGTGATTTCTAGGAGGTTGTTCCAAGACCAGAGAAGAAGTATGTTGTGACTTCAAAGTGGATCTACAAAATCAAGCATGTTGTAGATGGCAGAATCAAGAAACAAAAGGAAA
Organism: Pseudotsuga menziesii; assembly: GCA_001517045.1. Taxonomy (NCBI): domain Eukaryota; kingdom Viridiplantae; phylum Streptophyta; class Pinopsida; order Pinales; family Pinaceae; genus Pseudotsuga; species Pseudotsuga menziesii. Next base: position 31,000 of record LPNX011166548.1, read on the forward strand.
GGTTCATAGCATGAGGCTTCTCATAGAAATAAGGCATACACTATGAAGAGACATTTTCACCCGTGGAAAGGTATACTTCCATAAGAACCATACTTGCTTTGGAAACATTTATGAAATGTAAAGTACACCAGATGGATGTGAAGACAGATTTATTGAATGGTGTAGTAGAGGAGGAATTGTACATGGAACAAAAATTGGGATTAAAGACGCATGATAGGAAGACCAATGTGTGCAAATTAAAGAATTCCTTGTATGGATTGAAACAAGCACTGAGGACATGGTACGACAGAATGGATATCTTGTTGATGAGCTTGGGATTTACCAAGAGTAAAGAAAATTCCAACCTCTAGTTCAAGGTGGAAGATGGAATACATGTGATACCTTTTCTATATGTCTATGAAGTTTTTCTGACAAGTGAAGAGGAACTCATTATAGATGCAAGGAGGAGACTTTCTACAGAGTTCAAGATTAAATACCTAGTTATGATGCACTACTTCTTAGGCATGGAGGTGTGGCATAGTGCAGATGGAATATTCCTTGGGAAAGGGAAGTATGCAGTGGAGATTCTTAAAATATTTGTAATGATCGAATGAAAGGAAATGACCACACCTATGGCATATAAATTGAAGCTTCTGGGTGATTCTTCATTTGAGAAGGTTGATGCTATGATGTATCGTCAGATGATTGGCTCATTGATGTATCTAATGAATACGATACTAGACATATACTTTGTGGTGAACACCATGAGCCAACTTATAATAGATCTAAGATAGGCTCACCTAATAGTGGTGAAGCATGTTTCTAGGTACCTAAAAGGTACAATGGATTATGGGATCAAATATTATGCAAATCAAAATATTATCCTACATGGTTATGTTTATTCGGACTGGGAAGGTAGCGCCACTGATAGGAAGAGCACCTCGGGTTGCTGATTCAGTTTGGGATCTTGCATGATCTCCTAGTTCAATAAGAAGCAATCATGTGTGGCATTGAGTACAGTGGAGGCAAAGTATGTTGCCACTTGCTCAGCTAGTTGCAAGGTAGTGTGGCTGCAAAAGCTATTTTCTGACTTATTTGATCTTCAATTAGATGTGAATTGTATCTTATGTGACAATCATAGTTGCATGAAGTTGTCAGAAAACCCAGTGTTCCATGACAATTTGAAACACATCGAGATCAAATTCCACTATATCAGGGATATGGTGTAGAGAGAAGAAATGAAGCTCCAATATGTGGCAACAGAGGAGTAGATAGTCGATGTGTTTACCAAGCCTCTAATGAGAGTGAATTTCAAGTACTTCAATGAAAGACTTGGTGTGACCCAGATTGAGATCCCTAGAAAGAGGGATTGATGTGTTCTAGCATAGCTAGAAAGACAGGTTGTCTGAGCATAACATCCCGGAGAAGCTCGTAGGTTTCTTAGATGTAATTAGTCTTGCAGGTTATCCTTGGATGTAACATCCTATAGAAGCCTGCAGGTTATCCTTGGATGTAATCAATCTTGATATAAATCATATTATCTTACATGGGAAATGAAACAGGTTCTCTGAGCAGGAGAAATCCTCATGTACCAGGTTGCTTGGATCTAATCAGTCTTGTGACGGGCTATCCGAATATAAATACTAATCCCTAGAGTGGTACATAGGTTATTCACATTTAATACATCTCGTGGGTTGTCTAAGTGTAAATACTAAGTCCTGGTGTGGTATGCAGGTTACTCAAACGTAATATGTCCTGAAGGTTATCAGAATGGAAAATATCTTGGATGCAGGTTGTTCAGATGTAATCCCTTGAGGTTGACCAGAAGAAAGTAAAAAGGTCCTGGTGTAGTAGTTTGTTGGGTTGTAATTCATCCTACCATATATATGAGATATATGAAGTTCCCATGTTGAGATGATAAGGTCTTGAAGCATGAGGAGGTGCACCTAGGAGGTTCTTTTGATAGAACAAGGGTTGAATGTATATTCTTTGTTTATTTGGTGTTTTGTCTTATCCAAGACAAAAGAGATGATTTGGATACAATGAGTTGAAGGTAGAATATGCAGGATATTTTTGTGGAAATGTGAAGAAGAGACTAGACAGATTCTACGTGAAGGCTTGTTGGAGATGTGAATCAGACCTGGAAGAGGACTAGGCCTACATCCAACATGAAAAAGGGTTGGAACTATAGAAACTTATAATGACATATAGTATGGTACAATGATTAAATTATAATAATATGATGGTGGCACCTATGATGAAGACTCTATGACTCCATGATGATGATGATGTGATGAAGACTTGAACAGACGTGTTGATGACTATGAAGAGAGAGAATACCTTCCTAGTTAAGAGGGAGTGTTAATGTATTTATAACTTTGATATATATTCTGATGTATATGATCATTATATGTTGTTGTAACCCCATTATGGATGTGTTTTACCCCTTTACGGGATGTCTAAATTATGTCTATACCTTGGGGTACAACCTTGGTTATAAGTTAGGGAAATAGGCCCCAATGTAACATCATGTAATATCTACTTGCAGTATCTCGATAAGAAGTGGGCCCCATTTGAGAATACATGTAGGCTCGAGGCTTCTTTTGATCATCTTACTATTTTGAATAAATTTTTGGGGTTTTCTCCTTTATGGCTTCCTCGATGAAAACCTGTGTCTCATGTATATTTTATATCTTTTATATCTTATGCATCTTGTTGGATTTTTTATTATTTTAGATAAATATCCTTGATAATCTAATCAAATCTTAAGAAAAGTAACAATTTACTACCATAATTAGTAACTGTGCTTTCCTACTGATTCTTCCTTATTATGCTTTTATCCAACTGTCTTGTGGATAAGGTAAATCTAGTCAACTAGGAAATTTGTATCTTTTGTTGCCAACCCATCCTCCATGTTTTTATCTCCATTTTATAGGATTATCATGTTTTTCCATCACTCTTAAAAAATCACTGATGATTTTTCTAATTTGTGAGGTCCTTGAATGATTTGGGAAGTTCTTTAGCCACCTATGGGGGTTTATCATATTTAGTAAGTGTAACTTTCTAAGCTTGATGAGTTTTCCCAATACAACTCTATTTCACCTTGAGGGATATACTATTTATGTACACTATTATTCATTGTTATTAAATGAAAGGATACACTCCAACATTCATCTCTTCATTCATGTGATTCAGTCTCATTTCTCTCTATTTTCCTGTGTATGCTTGTAATAATTATCTTAGTTGGAATATCTATTTCATGTGCTTCTTAGAATATTTTCTCATAGCATCAAATATATTATTTCTACATGGTATTAGTTAATTCCTACATGTGATCAAAGCACAAGGTTTCTCAAGTTCTACATAGTTGAGGAGTGCATCCACTCTCCTATCCCTTTGTGAAGAAGAGCTTGATTTAAGGTTACTAGATTTTTCTCCTAGATTTATTTGTGCAGTTTATACATATTATATTATTCAACGCATCAATTCAACAATATCGATCCCTCTTCAACTATGATCCTGACTGTTAACACTAAATTTTTTTCACCTAGCTCTCAATGGTCCAAACCATAATTATACATCATATTCCCACCATTATTTCCTCCATTTTGAACTTCACAATTAAAAATACACTAAATATAGTCCGGAACATTAGTAGTCCTTCCCTATAAATGAAGGGAAGTTGAGCATTTACTGTGATTTATCCCCACTCTCTCCAAAAAGGACCAAAATATGCTACAAATGAGAATGGGTCAAAAACCAAAGATAAATACCATGCACAATAAAATACCATGGGTCAAAAAACGTCGAACCATCCAATAAATGCATTGTGAGGGTCTCCCGACAAACATTCTTACATTCTTAAACTTTTGGTTATTCACTCTTAGTCACATTTTTCTCCTTTTTCCATTATTCCCATATCTTGCCACATCATTTCCCACGGTGTATGTTGAGCTTGATCCATACCCATTTGGATCCATTCCCCCTTTTTGACAACTAGTAGTGGAGAAGATTGGAGACCCAAACCGTGGAGCCGTGGGACCATTTCCTCATATGAATGTAGTGACCCACTTCAAAGAAAGATATGCATATTGTTGTTACTTTTTGTTAGTCAGATAATAAAATAAAAATATTTATGTTATTTTTTAGTGTCCATTGTTATTGTAATTCAAGGTTTAAAAATTTGTACCATGAAATCTACCCTATGATCTGAATGATATAGGGTAGGTTCTTTTGCTCATGGTAGTGGAGAAATACACACTCTAGTTTTGGAGACTCCATTTTGACAAAACTTTTAGATATTTGTTTTTGTAGGTGTTTCTACTGGTTTTTTCTCCTTTGGTACCTTCATCCATCATAGATATGACCCCCTCATGATACCAAACCAATATTTCCTCAGTGCCTACCCCCCGGTCCAAGCCAATGGACTTTTCTTAAAAAATTCTCACTTACGACCAGATTGCACTTATCTGGAAGAAGGCTCTGACCAGGTCACACATTTTTTCTTGATAAGCATGAACTAGATCATGCCTTCTGGCTCGACAAGTGTGACCTGGACCAGAATTCCATATCGCACTTGTCTTGGCTCTTAGAGCAACCCTAGTCGCTACTATGAACCTGTTTTGTATGACCTGTTGTGTAAAAAAATCTATTTTGTGTGACTTGAGTCTTTCTGCTAATTTTATGTCCCAATAATGACTATTTCATAGTTCCATGTTACCCTGATCGCATTTTGCAACCTACAGTTTTCTATTCCTTTTCGGTATTTGAGATCCTTATTCCAGACGACCTATTTTTGTTCTACTCCTTCTTGACCCGTTTCTATCTAGATCTAATATATTATAGCCCCCTGGTGTGTTTTGTGGTACTATTTTCCTTGTATGTGAGGCCCTTAATTTGGGATTCGTAGTTGAGACCCCCTCTGTGTTTCCTACAACCTAATTAGTTCCTTGTATGCTCATTTAGTTTTGTATATTTTATTTTCTAGAATAAATAGTTATTGTGCATGATATTTACTGTCATTTTCTATTTTTTATCTACATTTGTGTCTTATCTATGAGATCATTGGGTTTTATACACATCATTTTCACATATATCACACCCTAAAGTGAAACACTTGGTTCATGACCCCAAGCTAGCCTAAAAAATTAACTAAACTCAAACAAACATTGTAACCTCATTTGAGGATCAAAAAAATCTTGTAGCTAAGTTAGGAAATTGGGGATAGGTATCCAAATAACACCCCTTTGTCACTTACATTTGAGACATAATTGTTTTCCATTAGTGGAACAAATCCTCTTGGACTTGTTGACACGGTCACAACCAGTCTGTCGGAGGCACCCCCACTTTGCGAGAGTAAGCCACAACAAAGGAGTTTCAAAAGTTGAGGTGGAATATCAAACTCCATTCTACACTGAAGTCTAACCTTTGATAGTCCTCCTCATGCATGTCAAGGTTTACTGGGTGTCAAGGACGAAAGGGATGAAGTGCTAGAAAAACACTCTGGATGTTTCATGAATGAGGTAGCCTAGTTTCCATTCTTTCTAGTGTTCTTTTTCCTGAGGTCCCTCTTGGTAGTGGAATTATTTTGGCCTATTGTTCTTCCATTTCATATTGTTGACTAAGATTTCACCACCCAGTAGAGGATAATATTTATGAGGGCCTTCCATGTTATACCTAGGAGTTTGCTTGCATTTATACCCCATAGGTTAGTGCACCATTTTATTTCCAGGTAGTGTTGCTTTTTGTATTTTTTTCTACTTTGTTGTAGACTCACCTATTGTAACACACTATTGAATTTTGGTTTTAGAGGTTTCTTTTTGGCCTGTGATCTACTATTTTTATGCTCTCCTTCTGCACACTCGGCTGTAGTTGGTTTTGAGAGCCTATTTTTGACATTCTTGTGCCTAAATTCATTACAAAGCACACCGTCACAACATCATTTCTCCACCACACTACTCGTACATACTTATGGGACATACCCCTCAGTTTAGTTCCTTGAACCATCATCATCGAATCCATATTCAACATCATTCACCACCTTTAGATCCATACACTACTTCTGATTCTGATTTGGATTCATATCAATCTAAACCTACCTTGTTCACTACTCCATCTATCCCCACGGATGGTGCACCTCCTAACCCCTTTCATCAGGGAATATTGCTAGTGGAATTATGTCAGTTCCACTCATCATTCTAGGTATTCCTTCTACCAGACCTATATTTCTTGGTCCTAGTGGGCCCATTTCCATTGCACACACTAATGCTGATACGCTACCCACTAGTGGTGGCCCCACTCCGACCACCATGTTTCTACCATACCACCATTCATGCATGAGGGCATTAGCCCTTATACTACCATTCCAACTATTCCTACCATTCTAGTGTCTACTCCTATTGTTGGAAGTCACCCTTATCCATCCCCATTTATCCACAAGAACCAAATTCCCAATTCCTCTAGCACCATTGTTCGCTCTTATCGATCCAATTCAGGTCCTAGTATGTTATTCCTATCTAGCCTCAACTTTCCTAATTTGGCATGGTTGACCAATGACCCCATTCATCATAACCCATTATGGCCTCCCATTCCTACCAAACTCCCATCATACTTCCATAAGTTTGAAGGGAAGGAAGGAGAAGGCCCTGTTGTAGGTACAACATATCCCATGTCATTTAACATGGGAGCCCAATTACATCTATGAAAATTACTTGTTAAGAATATTCATAATCTTAAAGGGTTTCCTTAAGATTTTTATTTCTTGACTCTTGGGATACATTAACTGAGCCAAATTTCCAAAAGATCCATGTTTAACTTATTTGTTTTTAACGCAGTAAGATTGGGTTTTGTTTGGATCATTTTCCATCCTGCATCCCGCAACTTGCGGAGTGCGGGTTGTGGGGTCATCATTTGTTTGCATTTCGGTGTGCATATTTCTGCATCCTGCATGCCATATCCCACAAGATGTAGAATGCGGGGTGCATAGCCAATTAAATATTTTTTTGTTATTTTGTGTTTCCGCATCCCTCAACCTGCAAGTTGCGGAATGCGGGTTGCGGAACAATTAATAAACTTGCAATTTTTTTTTGATCCCGCATCCCACAAAGATGATCCTAACCGTTATTTTTCATTTTATCCTCATCTGATGGTCTGTATTATTTATCAGGAATTATAAATATGATAGTTTTGATTTATGATTTTTCACTATTTTTACTGTTGTAATTTGCTCTGCTGTGTGATTTTACCTCCAGATTTTACCATGCGACTCCAACAGTGATTACTGCAATTTTAGGTTGGTTACCAGGTTATTGTCTTACATTTTGAATTGATTACTGTGCTTACCGTATAATTTAGTTTTAACTTCTTGTATAAATATTCAAACACGACACATTGTGACATCCAAAACCCCCAGAATTACCAGGAGTAAAAACCTCTAGAAGGATATGTTCACCAAGGACCTGAAATTTGGTGTCTTTTCTGATACTAGCAGCCATGCCACTGAAACTTATCATTTAGACTAGTCCAGGGTTTACTCAATTTTCGATAACAATGACCTCTCAGATTTACAAAGTGACCAAACAGTTTATGAGAGGATTAGATATTTTGGCTTGCATATGATCACTTCCAGACTAGCCATCCTACCTTATAACAATGTTGTGCAATGGATTATTGACTACTCCAATGTGAAAGATTATTCTTTCAATACTAATACCGGGTCTCAGCTAGCCAATTTCCGCTCAGAAAATTTTTTCAGGATTTATGCTCTTAAACCTTATACCCAGCTCCTAGATGTAGATTTTGTTAACACTGCCAAATCCAAATTCAATTTTGGCCAGATGCTCAAATCCTGGATGACAGAAGCCTGCAAATTTTCCAACAGGAAAGATGAATTATACCCTATTGAGTGGTTCAAAGAGCCTTACTTCCTGTTAGAATCCATGTTGTACAGGCTTTATGGCCTTCCCAACTGTTCTTTCTTCAAAGAGGAATGGGATCCCATCCCTCATCACATTATTACCACAGGAAAATCTTTCCCTTGGGCCTCAATTCTATCACTGGAACTTAAAAACACTATTCAAGAGTTCCAGAAAGCCACTGCTAAGAAAAGGCCCAATTTTTATCTCACCGCCTTCATTGTCAACATCTTCTGTGCTGATTTCTGTTACCCTAATTTGGGATGAAGTTGGGAATTGTCAGCCCCGCCTGTACATATTTACCATTCTGAACTCTGGGATAGTAACTATGTGACTTGGTTCTATGAAATATGTGAAATTTTTCTTGGCAGGGTGTATTTTCTGATTTTCAATAAAGAAGCCCCTGCATTCTCACCGAAAGCAAAAGCTCTCATGGCCACTATGGGAGACTGGTATGTGGGACTAGATACATTTTCTTAAGTGTTGGAAATGGCTAAGAGCAAAGAAGAACAAATCCGTCTCCTGCAGTATCAGAAGGATATTAGAGACATGGTAAAACATTACAGATCTATGGAGTTGGACATCTTAGAAAGGATGGCAAAAGACAAGGAAGAAAAAGAAGCCTGAGCTGCAACAAAAGAAGCTCTGGCATCCAAAAATCCATCTGTGGGAACTAGCTCAGACTTGGATAAAGGGAAAGCTTCCATGGGAGAAAATCCCCAAGTATCTGTAGAATGGGAGGTTAGAGATTATTTGTAGACTTCAGAGTAGATAAAGAAGAGGCTGAATGAATTGACTTCAGCACTAAATAATCAGGAACTTGTAACCTCACACCTAATTGAAGATGCTCAAGTGACTACTATGAATGATAATATTCAATCTGTACTAGCACAGATTGAACGAGAGCCTCTCAAATGGGTACACTCATTAATCTCATCTGTTGCTTGCTCAACCATTGACTTGACTCATTCGGAGGAAGAGGAGGACAACATTTCTCCTATTCCTATTACTATTGAGACTGATAATGATTTTCAAAATCTCACCAATGGTATTAATGGTAATCTGTCATCCTCTATCCCTCAATATCAACCTTTATGTCAGTCTACTCCCTCTTCTTCCGTAATACTTCTTTATTCAATAATGGCTTTGTCATCATTTTCTGATGGTTCTATTGTGACACCTTTTATGACAAATCTATACCGTAATTCCACTTGTCTTCCTGAGTTGATCACACCTACTCCTAGGGTTGAACCTATTCCCTCATTTGTTGAGACTCCATTTTTAAAAATACCTTTGCATATTCCTTCAATTAGTTTAGTTTCATACCCTATGTTTGAGAAAATTGCAATAGTATCACAATCATCATTTCTTAAAGCTACTACTATGCAATTTCCTTCTATGGAATCTTTTGCTCAAGACATTTCTTCATCTCCTGAAGTGACTCTTACTCAGAATGTTACTTCCTCCCCTTCCACCTCTCATATCACTATGCATATTCCCTCTCAAACCACAACTTAGACTTCATCTTTGATATCCATAGGCCTAAGCATACCTCCTATTGATGAGGCCAGAGGCGATTTTCATGAAGACTTTATGGTATCTTTGGGTGAATATCGATATAGTAAAGCTGAGAAATCTGTGGTAAGACGGGGCAAGAAGAGGGGTAGAGATCAGAACGATATGGATATGTCAATGGTGAATGAATTTTTATGGACACCACAATCAAGTGATCCACAAGATTTTGCTACATATGCATCTTTTGTTCTAGGAGCGTTCATAGGTGCCAATATGGATGCTGTCAACTCTCTAAACAAAGAGTTTGATAAGCAAAAGGTAGAAATTATCAGTTTGAAAGCAGCACTAGAGAAACTCAGGAAATAACATGAGGAAAAATAGGATGAAATCCAACTGAAGAACATTTCTCTCAGTGAAGAGTTGCAGAAAGAAAAGAATGATAATGCTACTCTGGTTCAAAAGGTTGCAGCATTAGAGAGACAAAATGAACATGCAATTGCAAGTGCAACTTTATCTTCATTTTCCAGGTTTTCCTAAGAAGAGTTTAAGGAGATTTCTATCAGAACTAATAGGGAACATTTTGATTTGGTATGTGAGTTGTTTGGAACTCTTGCTGATATATTTGAGATGGATATAGTGTTTGACAAGATATCTGCGATCTTGGAGGACCTAATTGAGAAAAGACAGCAGGCCTCAAAATCTTATGATGAAGTCATTGATTGGTAGAGGTACATGAAGGAGAGGCCTGATAATATCACTCTTCTCACCCCTTTTAAGTTTAAAAGAGCCATAACTATTCTGAGAGCATGGGAAGATTTGGATGATACATCGATCGATGCCATAAATAAATCTCAAGCTATATTTGGCAGAAGATGGTATGCAATTGATTATATCATGACTAACTTATCTTTTCCTACCATGGTGCTTATTGAGAAGGCATGTCCACCTAGACTAACGATTGAGCAGGTTGAAAAACGAAGGGATGACTAGGAGGAGAAAATCAAGGAATTGGACCACATTAGTGTACATGATGTGGATCAGTTAATCAAATAGCCATTCGCAATGCAAAGCAAGATCCATGTCTACATCTAAATTTGGCATAAGTTGGCTAAGAATGAGGTCAAGGATTATAAATGTAATTCTTAATTAGGCATAGAATCAACCACTTATCCTAATATCGAGGAGCTGCTGTGAATTTGGAGAGTCTGGAAATATTTCCTAGGATATTAGCCTTGTTTAATTTTTTTGGATCCCCTTTAGGGGGGAATTCTATTGTTTGTAATAATTATTTAAGTAAATGATCTCCAATGTATCAAGGGATATTAAACTTTTGAATTTTGGAAGGGAGACCGATACAAGGGATCAAACAACACTTCAGCTTTGGATAAGGTTTTTTATGTAATTTGTTACAGAGAATTCTGAATATAATACAGTGTTGCAATTCTTATCTTTTGTACTTGATCTATTAAATTTATTTGGCAGTTTCAGTTTTCTTATTCCAAATGATTAGATAGCACTGTGGTTCATTTGCAATTGGTTAATGTGTTTATTTAAATTTTATTTATCTCTCTTAATTATTAATACATTGATAAAACTTCATGAAATTTGTTTATTTATTTCTGCAAATGTTTCAGTAGTAAGAGTTTTATAGCTTATAAGTTGTTTTTTCAACTAACTTGAGTGCTTGCAAGTTATCTTGAATGGTTTAATTCTGATTTACTATTATTTAATTTTCATTAAACAATTTGTAATCTCAGTAAGTACAGTCTCATTCTATTTACATATTTTTCAATATGATGAATTATCTGTTCTTTACACAGATCAAGACAACCTGTCAATCATCCAACACCTTTTGAAGTAGTTTAGATTTAGATTAGTTTCTTCTTCCTAGTTAGGTTTAAGTTTCCTTTTCTGTTTCTCAACACTTTGTTTTCCATTCTGGAAAATAGATCCCCTTGTGGATCAAATCCATCCATTAGCTAACGAAGGCTACATAAGTATCCATCGGGGATTACCATACCAAATAGCTCGAGGATAGAACAATACCTGCATGGGATTGTTTGAATCCTTTGGCTGGGTTTTATCCATGTGTTGTAAGCCTTGAACACCCTAAACAACCACATACACAGTTGGGGATTCAACAAATGGCACTAGAAGGAGGCCCGACACATCATGACTAAACTAAATAATCATACACCTTCTCCAGCAAGAGATCCGATCATTACTCGTAGTCACACTAGCATGTCTACCTCAAGGGAACAAGTAGCTCAAATTTCAGACACTGTTCTAGTTACCCCTAGACAAGAACAGACTACCCCGTCAGACAGATACATTCTCGTATTGCCAATCCTAGGGCCCATCATAGTCAAACAATTGTTGAAGGGTAATTCCCACAATGTTGCCGAGTTTAGAAGAAAATTCGCTGAAGATCATCCTACTCAAGATTTGACTCAACTCAATAATCAAGACAATCCAATCCCAGGTGATCAAAACACTGAAAGATGTCGTGACCTTTTCAGTGAGCCATCCACTCCTAGGTTAGATCTACGTTCCTTGTTTCTAGAGTCAGCAACTCCTTGACATAACATCCGAGCGGGAGGGCCACCCCGATCTCCTCCCTCTTCTTCATCTTCATTTAATGAATCATCAGATTCTGAATCTTTAGACTCCTCAATAGAATCTATCCCAATGGCTGACGAATGACCTAATAGGTCATGGTTAAATGGGGATGCCATATCTGTTTTAGGCGATTAGTATAGATTTCCTATAAATCCTGAGAAGTGGCTTCCAAAATTTAATCTAGATGATAAGATTCCTATGGAAGACCACATAAAATCCTTCATGCAAGCCATCAGAATTAGAAATGTTATCCATGAGGATGTGGTTTGTAGACTGTTCCCTTACACATTTGAGGGAAAATATTCTACCTGGTACTTTTCCTTAGAATCTAGCTCCATCCCATCATGGGATGTGTTTTCCGAACTCTTCACTCAAAAGTTTGGGGATGAAAAAAACCCAGAGGAATTAGTAATAGAGCTCTCTTCCACGAAAGCTAAGGGTAAAGAAATATTCAAAGAGTACAATTACCGGTTTTCATATTTAAAGAATAGGATCCCAAATACAGTGCTTCTTGTGAAGGAATTACTGGTATCTTACTATATTAAGGGTCTCTCGACCCAAATAGCCATGTGGGTTAAAAAGGCCCGTAAATAATCCTTTCAAGATGATTTCTCTGAATCCATTTAGGTCGAAAGAGACATATTCTATCTCAAAGACAACCCTGACTCTACATTCGAACAAGCATCTACCTCATGTATGAAAAGTGTCAATTCCCTTAAACCTACTGCTACTAACCAAGATCCGTTCAATATCAATGAAGTGAAGAAGCTCCTTCAAAGGATGTCTAACGATATGGTAGATCTCAATAATACAAACAATGAAAATCAATCAAATAATAGAGGATTCAATAGGCCACCTTTTAGGAGGCCAAATCAACCTCCTCTGAATCCACCACCTCCAAATCCTAGTGAGGGGTTCACCTCAGAAGAGATCTTCTCTATCTTGGAAGCCTTAGTTGTAGGAACACTAGACACCCTAGAAACCTCTGAAGATCAGTCCACTCAAGAATCACAACCTCCCCAAGAAGAAGAGGAGGATGACCAGCAGGTCAGCTCTATGAGCTTCTTTTCAGAAGAAGAAGAAGAAGAATTAAAAACCTATGCAGTTTTTAATCTTCAGCACACACATAATACTAGGGCTAAAGGTCCACCTCCCGAGGAGTCATCTCCTCTGACACAGATCCCTAGCAAAGGTAAAGCTCAAACTCAGAAGGACACCCTTATTCCTGAGCAAAAATATGACTTGGCCGAGGATATTAAGAGAGTCAAAGGAAACATATCTTCATTTGACCTTCTCAAAATCCCTTCCATAAGGGATTCCTTACCTAAAATCATGATTATAAAGCAACCCTGAAAAGCTCAAAATTATAGCATCGACTCTACTTCCCGTCCAAACCATCCTAAGCCTGGAAGCAAGGGTACTCCTCCCTTTTTACTTACCTTTGAGTTCTTTAACAGGAATGTTCATAACTGTATGGTAGAATCATGTGCTTCATCCAATGTTATGCCCCTTTCTGTGTGTAAGAAGATTAATTCCATCTATGAAAACTGCCCTATTTAGATTGTACAAATAGATAGATCCAAGGTCAAAGTGGTAGGGAGGCTGAGAAATATTCTTCTCAGACTATCTGCAGATCCTTGAATTCATCAGACAATAGATATTGTGATTGTGGATATTCCAAAGACCTATGGAAGGTGGATGATTCGGGATTGGTCAGAGAAACTTAAAGGTTACTTTGCTACTGATTGGTCTCATTTATGGTTTCCTCTTAATGGGAAGCCTAATCAGCTCAAAGTTGATAGAGAACCTTTCATGAAACAAACTGTAATTGATCTCAATGGTTGCAATGATTTTGTCTCCTTCTTTAACAATCAAATTGAACATTTCACATTTGACACTTTCTTTAGAGACTTACCTGCTAATGTATCACCAATAGAGAATGAGTAGAAACACTCTCAGGTAAATCATCTTACATATGTTCTGTTCTCTAGCACTGTTGTTCATAATGTATATAATGTAAACACCAATTTCAGAAATTATCCTATAGTTTGGACCTTGTTTTTTGATGGCTTCATATCAAAGGAAGGAGCAGGCGCAGGATGTGTACTTATTGATCCTAAAGGGATCAAAACCATGATTGGATGCAGGTTGGAATTTGAATGTGCCAATAATGCGGCTGAGTATGAGGCTTTAGTCCAAGGACTCAGGAAAGCTATCGACATGGGAGCTAAATCAATTGAATGTGTGGGAGACTCTGAAATCATTATAAAATAGGTACGGAATCAGATACACTGTCTATCTCCATGCCTAGTTAATTATCAAATATTAATCAGGGATAGGACTAATTCCTTCTTAGCATTTAATATTATATCTATTCCTAGATCCCAGAACTTTGATGCAAATTTTCTAGCCAACACTGCATCTAGACTGATCCCTCCCAAAGAATTGTATCCACAAACTTTCTCTATTGAATTGATGTACATACCCTCAATACTTGACAATGTTACAAATTGGAAGGTGTTTTATGATGATCATCAAATATTTGATTTCGTTTCATCCCAAAATACCTTCGAGGGTATGGCTATTGATGAAGCCGATTAGGAGAAGTATCTATTTGAGCCTTCCAACATCATCTCGAAATGTGTCATCATTCTAGAGAAGTTCTATGATTTACAAGATAAATTCAAACAAACCATCAATTGCAAGACTCAAATATCGACCTTGAATCACACCCCTGTTAACTTAGGAAAAGAGCATGAACCCCGATTTATCAATCTTGGAATACAATGTTCTCATGACGAAAGAAGAAGTTTTATCAAACTCTATAGAGAATATAAATACGTTTTTTCCCAGACATATGATGAACTCAGGTCCTTTGATACTAACATCATGCATCATAACATCCCCATGAAACTTGATGTAGAACCCTATCAACAGAAATTGAGAAAAATGCACCCCAGTCTAGAGCCTTCTATTAAGAAAGAACTAGACAAACTGCTCTTGGCTAGGATCATGTTTCCCATCCTACATATGCAATGGATAGCTAAATCGGTCCCTGTTCATAAAAAGAATGGGGAAATCAGACTCTGTGTAGACTTCAGGAACTTGAAACGAGCCTCTGAAAAAGACAACTATCCTATTCCTCCAATGGAGAAGATCCTACATAAGATAGCTGAATCAGAGATGTTTTCATCGCTAGATGGTTTTTCAGGTTACAACCAAGTTTTAGTTGCACCTAACGATCAACTGAAAACTACTTTTAGGACCCCTTAGGGAACATTCACATATAGAAAAATGCTGTTTGGACTAATAAATGCAGGAGCCACATTCCAGAGAGCTATGGACATAGCTTTCAGGGGTTTGACCCACAATTCTGTTGTTGTGTACCTTAATTATGTTACCATTTACTCTAAAATATGGCATGATCATTTGTCTGCACTAAAACATGTATTTGAAAGGTGCAGGAAATTTGGCATCTCCCTCAATCCCAAAAATTCCATCTTTGTGGTAACAGAAGGTAAGTTGTTGGGTTTGGTAGTTTCAAAAGAAGGTATGGTCATTGATCCCAAACACATCGAAGCAATCTCCAAGATCAGCCTTCCTAACTCTCGTAAGGCAATGCAGTCATTTTTGGCTAAGATTAATTTTGTTCGAACATTTGTTCCTAATTTTGCTCAAGTAGTTAAACCCCTGCAGTTTTTGATCAAAAAATATGTACCATTTTAGTGGTCCGGAGAACATAAAAAAGCATTTACTGAAATTTAGAAAACCATAATAGAATCACCTGCTCTCATGTCCCTAGATTTCTGTAAATATTTTATATTGTATACATTCGCTACTGACTTTTCTTATGCTGCTATTCTCATGCAGAAAAATCATGAAGATGTCAAAATCCCCATTTCTTTCATGACTTCGATATTCAAAGAGGATGAACTCAATTACTCTCAGATTGACAAGCAGGCCTACACAGTATACAAATTAGTAAAACATTACAGGCCTTAACTTTTGAAGTCCAAGACTAAGGTGATTGTCCCATATGCAACAATTTGCAATGTCCTCGTCCAAAAAGAGTTGGGAGAAAAGTGAGCTCACTGGATGACCGCCGTTTAAGAATATGATCTAGAGATTAAGCTTGTGAAGATCGTCAGAGGACAAGGTTTGTGTCAACTCACTACCCAGTCAAACAACCTTGAAAATAAGCAAGTTGATTGGGAACAGGAAGAAGCTATTCCTACATGTTTTGTTAATGCACTTGAAACTGTGGCATCTGAATGGTATGATCACATCAGATTCTTTCTTCATAATGGGTTTGCTCCTGAAACCCTAGATACCAAAAAATGTAGAGCATTGAGACTGAAATCATCCCCTTATCAACTTATTAATGATGTTCTGTTTACAAAGAATTATGATGGATTGTTTCTCAGATGCCTGGAAAAAGATCAGACTGATGATTTCCTGTTTCAATTTCATGCAGGACTTGCAGGTGGACACTTCTTAGGTGATACCATGGCTCACAAAATTATCAAGGCAGGATACTGTTGTCCTACCCTATTTAGAGATGCCCATTCATTTGTCAGAAAATGTGAGCCTTGCCAGAAGTGCGTTGGAAAAGTTAAGAAACCTGATTACCCCTTACAACTAGTAGCAGTCCAATTCCCATTCCAGCAGTGGGGATTGGATTTCGTCGGACCCATCAACACCGTATCCTCATTACAACACAAATACATTTTAACAGACACTAACTATTTCACAAGGTGGGTAGAAGCAGTCCCTTTAAGACTATGTAACTCAAGCGAGGTAATTTCCTTCCTAGAAAATCAGATAATCACCAGGTTTGGCACCCTCAAGTATCTTTTTTTTGATAATTCCTCCTATTTCCAGTCCATTGAATTGACTAGATACGCCCTTGAAAAGGGGATAAAGCTTAAGTTTTATGCTAATTACTACCCCCAGGGAAATGGGCTTGCAGAATCCTCAAAAAAAAACTTGATAAACATCCTCAATAAGACAGTGACTTCACATCATAAAGAATGGAACACCTAAATTTAGTATGCTCATTGGGAAGGTCGAATCACCCCAAAGGTAGCCCTTGGTAGCTTCCCTTATTGCCTTTTTTATGGAAAGGAAGCTCTCCTACCACCTAATCTCACCATTCCTTCATTACAGTTGGACCAATCCATCCAAGAGAGTGACTCTTCCCCATTACAATAGAGGATTGATTCCTTTCTCAAACTAGAAGAGGATAGAGAGAATGCCAAGAATAAATTTTACCAACATCAATAGTTGGTTAAGAAATGGTTCGATGAGAGGTCTTATTCTAAAAGAGATTTATCAGTGGGAGATTTAGTGTTGAGATGGGACAAACAACACAAGGATAACAAAGAATACACCAAGTTTCAATTCCTTTGGTTAGGACCATTCATTGTTACAGAAAAGATTGGTCCTAGTACAGTTCGACTACAAACACTAGAAGGGGTCGAAGACACCTTCCTAGTGAATGTTTTTCTGCTCAAGAAGTACTTTGTCTGAAAAAGGTTGATTCAAACTTGTACATAGGTTCAGTGTGTTATTTTCTTTTTGTTTTTGAATGTTTTTCTGATATTGGTAATTTTGGTAATATCTACACACTTGGCAGTAATGAGCAATTATTTTTCTCAGTATTCAATACTCTCAATTGGAACAGATCTATCAGTGTCTATCTTTTCCAACTCGTATCAAGGTTTGTTATATTTGAATGATAACCATATTTACATTATTTTGTATTGATGCCCTCCCATCCAGTTTAATACATTCTACATGCTTTACTCTGATGATGATAGTTATGGAAGAAAAGGTGCACCATGTCTAAGGTCTCATTAAGGCATTGTGGCATATCTTCATAGCCCAGTGAGTCTTACTCTTTGGATTTCAATGATGGCCATATATCTTATTATGTGAATTACAAGATGAGGGGTCTCATCACAAGACAACTTATTAGGTTCATAGGTGCTCAGTGGAATGACATCTTTGCCATTTAATATGGATATGGCTTCCAGTTCTCTGGAAGATGGGAGATCCTATCATTGGTCCGCTCATTCATGATCTACAGAGCATCAGTGAGTAACACATCCTACATATGGACACAAAGCCATGGAAATGTCTTGTAATTCACATTTTACATCAAACCCCAGTCAAACCCAAAACAAGAAAGCATTGCACATAGGAAGAGGGGGTCCTATCTAAGGCCACCCTCACTATGATCATGGGCTTGATGTTGGACTGAAACTATCACCAAATGGTTCTCAAGCAATGATAGTTGCTTTTGGCCATATAGCTAGAAGACAAGAGGTCTCCTTACCAATCCGTCTTGGTCAGTTTCCAGGGTTAGGTTTGTGAATAGCGTTGATTACCAGAACATGGGGAAGTGGTCACGTGTTAATGCAATCTTGCCCTTTTTTAAAAAAAAAGGGGGGGAAATAAAAATGATAGTTTAAAAGGACTTATGTGGAAAACCAAAGTGGTAAAGGTCTGATCTCAGGTTCAACTTCAAACAACATTCCTATGTCAGCCTCGGTTCAGATGACCCTATCTTCCAATGACATTTGAATATGAGTTGCGTCATTTTAAATGACCATGGATGGGATTGCATCAATAATTTTAAAGGTTTCTAGTTGGATAAATTATTATGTTAACATTTCTTGAGAGTTAATCATTTTCCCACTGATAGTTTGATTAGAAAGGATTATTGTTTTTCAAAGATAACTGGTTCTTCCAGCTAGTCACCATTTGTTGTAGGTACAACAGATCCCATGTAATTTGACACGAGAGCCCAATTACATGTATGAATATTACTTGGTAAGACTCTTCATAATCTTAAAGGGTTTCCTTAAGATTTTTATTTCTTGGCTCTTGGGATACATTAACTTAGCCAAATTTCCAAAAAATCCATGTTTAATTTCCTTGTTTTTAAAGCAGTAAGATTGGGTTTTTGTTTGGATCGTTTTCCATCCCGCATCCTGCAACCTGCAAGTTGTGGAATGCGAGAAACCTGTTATTTTTGATATTTCATTTTTTAAACCCACAACCTGCATCTCACAAATGCGAGATGCAGGAGAATTTTTATGTGTGTTTGTTTTTAATGAACCCACATCCCGCATCCCACAACTTGCGGAGTGCGGGTTGTGGGGTCATAATTTGTTTGTGTTTCAGTGTGTGTATTTCTACATCCAGCATCCTGCATCCCATATCCCGCAAGATACGAAATGCAGGGTGCAGAGCCAATTAAATAATTTTTTGTTATTTTGTGTTTCCGCATCTGGAAACCCGCAAGTTGCAGAATGTGGGTTGTAGAACAATTAATAAACTTGCAATTTTGTTTTTGATCACGCATCCCGCAAAGCTGATCCTAACCGTTCTTTTTCTTTTTACCCTCATCTGATGGTCTGTATTATTTCTCGAGAATTATAAATATGAGAGTTTTGATTTACGATTTTTCACTGTTTTTACTGCTGTAATTCATTTACTGTGTGATTTTACCACTCAACTCCAACAGTGATTACTGCAGTTTCAGGTTGGTTACCAGGTTGTTGTCTTTCATTTTGAATTGATTATTTTTCTTACTATATAATTCAGTTTTAACTTATGGTATAAATATTAAAAAACGACACATGGAGACATTCGAAACCCCCAGAATTACGAGGAGTAAAAACCTCCAGAAGGATATGTGCACCAAAGGCCCGAAATTTAGTGTCTTTTTTGATACTAGAAGTCATGTCATTGAAACTTATCATTTAGACTGGTCCAGGGTTTACTCAATTTTTGATAACAATGACCTCTCATATTTCCAGAGTGACCAAATGGTTTATAAGAGGATTAGAGATTTTGGCTTGCATATGATTGCTACCAAACCAGCCATCCTACCTTATAATGATGATGTGTGATGGATTATTGACCATGCCAATGTGAAATGTCATTCTTTCAATACTAGTACCAGGTCTCAGCTAGCCAATTTCCGCTCAGAATATTTTGTAAGGATTTATGCTCTTAAACCTTATAACCAGCTCCTAGATGCATAATTTGTTAAAACTACCAAATCCAAATTCAATTTCGACCAGATGCTCAAATCCTAGATGACGGAACCCTGCAATTTTTCCAAGAGGAAAGATGAATTATACCCTGTTGAGTGGTTCAAAGATCCTTACTCCCAGTTAGCATCCATGTTGTGTAGGATTTATGGCCTTCCCAAATGTTCTTTCTTCAAAGAGGAATGGGCTCCCATTGCTCATCACATTATTACCATAGGTGAATATTTTTCTTGGGCCTCAATTATGTCATTGGAACTTAAAAATGCTATTCAAGAGTTCCAGAAAGCCACTACTATGAAAAATCCCAATTGCTATCTCACCGCCTTCATTGTGGACATCTTATGTGCTGATTTTTGTTACCCTAATTTGGGATGGAGTTGGTTATTGTCATCCTCGCTTGTACATATTTACCATTCTAAACTATGGGATAGTAACTATGTGACTCGGTTCTATGATATATGTGAAATTTTTCTTGGCAGGGTGTATTTTCAAATTTTCAATAAAGAAGTCCCTGCATTCTCACTGGAAGCAAAATATCTCATAGCCACTATGGGAGACTAGTATGTGGGTGAATATTTCAACTACATCAGGGTTTATGGAAGCAACACAACTCACATGTTTCCTAAGTTCGTTCCAGAAAGGTTGGTCTTGAAAGAGATCTCATTTCAGATAGTTACAGAGGGAATCTACAAGAAATGTGCTACACCAAAGAGAAAGGTTTGGCCCAGGTTTCCTTCTACACTTGGATCTTTGAGTGTTCCCTCTTCTACTTGGGCATCAGAGCTGAGTGATCATATCATTTCACTTAAACTTGCTTTTGCAAGTAAAAGATAGCATGACCCTAAAGGGATTGTTGATTTACACATGAGGCAGAATCATTTAAAAAACAAGTTATGTTCATGAAGAAACTCTGGATGATTTCATTTATCAGGGAGTAGATACATTTTCTCAAGTCCTGGAAAAGGCTAAGAGAGAAGAAGAACAAATCCATATCCTGCAGTATCAGAAGGATATCAGAGACAAGGTAAAACATTATAGATATATGGAGTTGGAAATACTAGAAAGGATGACAAAAGAAAGGGAAGAAAAAGAAGCTCGATCTGCAACAAAAGAAGGTTTGGCATCCAAAAATCCATCTGTGGGAACCAGCTCAGACTTGGATAAAGGGAAAGCTCCCATGGGAGAAAATACCCAGGTATCTGTGGAACAAGAGGTTAGAGATTATTTGCATACTTCATAGCAGATAAAGCAGAGGTTGAACAAATTGACTTCAGCACTAAATACTCAGGAAGTTGCAACCTCACACCCAATTGAATATGCTCAAGTGACTACTGTGAATGAAAGTATCCAATATGTACTAGCACAGATTGAATGAGAGCCTTTCAAATGGATACAATAATTAATCTCATATGCTCTTGCCTCTACCATTGACGTGACTAATTCAGAGGAAGACGAGGATACAATTTCTCCTGTGCCTATTACTGTTGAGACTGATAATGATTTTCAAAATCTCACCAATGGTAGTAATGGTAATCCTTCATCCTCTATCCCTCAATCTCAACCTTTATGTCAGTCTTCTCCCTCTTCTTCTGTAATACTTCTTTCTTTAATAATGGCTTTGTCATCATTTTCTAGTGGTTCGATTTTGACACCTTTTATGACAGAGCTCTACCGTAATACCACTTGTTTGCCTAAGTTGATCACACCTGATCCTAGGGTTGAACCTATTCCCTCATTTGTTGAGACTCCAGTTTTCAAAATCCCTTTGCATATTCATTCAATTAGTTCAGTTTCATCCCCTATGTCTGAGAAAATTGCAATAGTATCACCATCATCATTTCTTAAAGCTACTACTGTGCAATTTCCTTCTATGGAATATTCTGCTCAAGACATTTCTTCAACTCCTAAAGTGACTCTTGCTCATAATGTTAATTCCTCCCCTGCCACCTCTCATATCACTATGCCTATTCCCTCTCAAGCCACAACTCATACTTCATCTTTGATATCCATAGACCAAAGCATACCTCCTATTAATGAGGTCAGAGATGAGTGTAATGAAGACTTTGTGGTATCTTTGGGTGAATATCGGTATAGTAAAGATGAGAAATGTGTGGTAAGATGGGGCAAGAAGAGGTGTAGATATCATAACGATATGGATATGTCAATGGTGAATGAAGTTTTATGGACACTGTAATCGAGTGATCCACAAGCTTATGCTATAGATGTAGCTTCTATTCTAGGAGCATTCATAGGTGCCAATATGGATGTTGTCAACTCTCTAAACAGAGAGTTTGATAAGCAAAAGGAAGAAATTATCAGTTTGAAAGAAGAACTAGAGCAACTCAGGAAACAACATGAGGAAAAATAGGATGAACTCCAACTGAAGAATGTTGCTCTCAGTGAATAGTTGCAGAAAGAAAAGAATGATAATGGTACTCTGGTTCAAAAGGTTGCAGCATTAGAGAGGAAAAATGAAGATGCAACTACAAGTGTAGCTTTATCTTCGTTTTCCCTTTTTTCCCAAGAAGAGTTTAAGGAGCTTGCTCCCAAAACTAACATGGAAAATTTTGATTTGGTATGTGAGTTGTTTGGAACTCTTGCTGATATATTTGAGACTCATACAGTGTTTGACAAGATGTCTATGGTTTTGGAGGACCTAATTGAGAAAAGAAAGCATGCCTCAAAAGCTTATGATGAAGTCGCTGATTGGCAGAGGTACATGAAGGAGAGACCTAATAATATCACTCTTCTCGCCCCTTTTCAGTTTAAAAGAGCCAGAACTATTCTCAGAGCATGGGAAGATTTGGATGACACAGTGGTCAATGCCATAAAGAAAGCTTAGGCTATATGTGACAGAGGATGGTATGCAGTTGATCATATCATGACTGACTTATGTTTTCCTACCATGGCTCTTATTTAGAAGGCATGTCCACCTGGAATGATGATCGAGCAGGTTGAGAAACGAAGGCATGACCAGAAGGATAAAATCAAGGAATTGGATCACATCAGCATACATGATGTGGAGCAATTAATCAAACAACCATTCGCAGTGCAAAGAAAGATCCATGTCTACATCCAAATTTGGCATAAGTTGGCTAAGAATGAGGTCAAGGATTATAAATGTAATGTTCAATTAAGCATAGAATTATCCACTTATCTTGATATCAAGGAGCTGCTGTGAATTTGGAGAGTCTGGAAAGATTTCCTAGGATATTAGCCTTGTTTAGTTTTTTTGGATCCCCTTTAGGGGGGGATTCTATTGTTTGTAATAATTATTTAAGTAAATGATCTCCAATGTATCAAGGGCTCTTAAAATTTTGACTTTTGGAAGGGAGACTGATACAAGGGATAGAACAACACTTCAGCTTTGGCTAAGGTCTTTTATGTAATTTTTTGTAGAGAATTCTAAATATAATACAATGTTGCAATTCTTATATTTTGTACTTGATCTATGAAATTTCTTTGACAATTTCATTTTTATTATTCCAAATGATCATATAGTACTGTGGTTCATTTGCAATTGGTTAATGTGTTTATTTAACTTTGATTTATGTGTGTTAATTATTAATACATTGATAAAAATTCATGAAATTTCTTTTATGAACTATCTTTATCTACTTCTACAAATGTTTCAGTAGTAAGATTTTTATAGCTTATAAGTTAGTTTTTCAACTAACTTGAGCGCTTGCAGGTTATCTTGAATGGTTTAATTCTCATTTACTGTTATTTAATTTTCATTAAACAATTTGTAATATCAGTAAGTACATTCTCATTATATTTACATTTTTGTCAATATGATGAATTGTCTGTTCTTTACACATTAAATTGAGCACATAGATATGTGGACAAACACACAACTCACAAGATAGATCGCACAATTTAATCAGTTATTGAAGAATGAAACAGTGCAAAAATGGCTTGTAGCTGTGAATGCTTTTCATTAATCAAAGAGTAATTAGATAATAATTACAATGAAGTACAATGGATTTAATAGCCACAAGCAATTCGAATCCACATGAGGAAATCTGAATTGATTAGACTCTACTTGACTATAGATAACTAAGACCTTGTCTAAATCACTATCGGAGGACTCAATAGTTAACTGACCTTGTCTAAACCATAATCGGAGTTCATCAAAGTTCTAAAACACGACTCAAGTGTTACATTCAGTGTTGACTAAGGCTAACTGACCATGGTAGGTGAGAAATGTGCCCCTCCTGAGTGCATTCAAGTAAACCTAGTGCTAACTAAATGTAGAGGACTAGAACTGAATATAACTGACTCCTAACTTAGCTTGACGAGTCATCAACTGAACTAAACTGACCTTGGTTGGTTTTGACACTCCCAGTGGCTCCTAAATTGTAGGGATTGGTCTAGGAGGATCCTAAACTGATGCAATTAAGTGCAATCAGTGGTAGTAAGCCCCAATTAGTGTTCCCCATACTTTAGTAACTTAAACATGTTCCCCAATTAGGCCAAGTGGACCCAATGGTGCTAATGACTATAAATAGACTGGATGGACTCTCGATTTAGACATGACTCCCGATTTAGACATATGACCAAATTGGATAAGGGGGGATTAATAATCCTAAACACCCCCCTAAATGATAACTTGGAAAATCTGTGGGCCCTAGTAACTAATACCATAGGTCACCCATTACATCAAGTAAAGTAAAGTAACTGCTCAAAAACAAGGTGCTGGGGAAAAACCACATAGGAAAAAAATACCCCCCTCTAATTAAGCAGGTAGAATCAGGATCAATCTGGTTCTTCTGTGCACAGGTATCCTAGGGCCTGGCATGTGAACCTCTCCATCATTATGTCTGGAGGAATCTTCCTCTTTGGAAGAAGAATGATATGCTCAGCTAAATCAGAAATATAGATAGCTGCCGGATGCAGACTGGACCCATGTAGAGCATTTGAAATCAACTGATAAGTGAGAAAAGGTTCTTGAGGATTCATAACATGTGAGAAACACTCAATAAACTGATATGTTGCAGCCATGAACAGAAAACCATGAGTGGTAAGAACATCCCCAAGTGTTAGGAGCAAGTGTCTAGGCGGATGCAAAAAATATTCCTCTTTACTAGTTCTGTGAGGAGATGAGCATGTGATGAATGGTAGAGAAGCACTGGGACTATTGAGAGCAAATTATTGAGCTCCATATTCTTATATATCTTATTAAATAGCTAATGAATTACATAATAAAATATCAGCAACCTCATATGAGGAAACTAACACCAAATCCCCATCAACAGTTTTGAAGAGAAAGTGCAGTACTTGATTTTTCACACGAGAATTGGTGAGAGTAGCTACAAGCATAACTGAAATATTTTGAATTTTAAAATATGAACCAAATAATATAAAATCCAAAATTAAATCAGATCTAAATAGGTTCAAAACATATTCAAAACTATGAAATGTAATCAAATCCCCAGCAACAGTTTTGTACGACACTTGCGGTACTTGTTTCTTCACACCGTTGATGAGAACAGCTACAAGTAGTACTAAAAGATTATGAATTTGATATATTAAAACAAGAAATATCAGATTAGATATAAATAATATCATATCAGATCCAATAAGTTTAATATCAGATTCAAATAAATGGTTAACCGAGACGGTGGATGCACAGCTTTCTTCTTCTTCAAAATTCTGAATTTTGATGCATGCAATCCTGCAGGAATTTGCTGGAAAATATAGATCATGGGGAGTGAATGGATCACTATGGTAATCTGATATTTCTTCCAAAATATACAAGGTATCACATATTTTCACACCAGCAGCAACATTAGAGGGAGAAAAATCTAATTTCTCTTCACTTTTGGAAGGAATTATTGGTAAATTTTGCACAGAGTTCAAAGGAAAATCACCGATGAATGTTTGCATGGAAGTGCAGCAGTATTTTTCTTCAATATCAGAGATTCAAATGTATTATTCTATTTCATCAATATGAGGAGATGAGATATCAGAGATCTCATAAACTTCGGAGCATCAGGAGAAGGAGTCACTACATGGAGACTGTCTTCAATTCGAATTGATTGTGTAGAAGCTTCTGCTTCTTCTTCATCTTGAACAACTTCATCAGAGAGAATTGAGGCTGAGAATTTTGGATCAAGAGTGCTTATGGTGCTGGATATTTTCTCCAAAATTATATTATGATCCTCATCAATCACTCCAAAGGTTTTGTCCAATCTTGTCCAAAGTTCCTTCGGGTCTTCAATAGATCTAATGAGGTAGTGCAAGCTACGAGAAAGACCCGTTGCTATTGTTCCAAAATATCCATCACTTTTATTCATCCAGTCAATCTCACTAAAACACTCTTTACCGAGTCCAATAAACACTCGACAGAGACCTTGTCTCATCAGATATGAAATCATCTTCTTCTTCCATTATGAATAGTTTGTGGACAAAAAGAGAAGAGGAACTGATGAATCCATTTGAAGTTGTACCTACAAAAAAAACAAAAGGGGCACCATAAGGTTGAAAACATGCACATTTCAGGTTCTAATCACACCCAGAATAGTTGATCAATATTGATCAACAATTCCTTTACTTGGGGTATTAAGTGGTAAACCTTCTGCTTCTGGTGCAGAGTTGGAAGGAGCAATTATGCTCAAAAATGATCCAGTAAGAGATCTAAGGAGGAGAAATGATTTTTATGCTAAGGCTATGATACCATATTAAATTGAGCACATATATCTATGGACAAACACACAACTCACAAGATATATCACACAATTTACTCAGTTATTGAAGAATGAAACAGTGCAAAAACGGCTTACAGCTATGAATGTTTTTCATTAATCAAAGAGTAATTAGATAATAATTACAATGAAGTTCAATGGCTTTAATAGCCACAAGAATTTCGAATCCACGTGAGGAAATTAGAATTGATTAGACTCTACTTGACTTTAGGTAACTAAGACCTTGTATAAATCACTATCGGAGGACTCAATAGTTAACTGACCTTGTCTAAACCATAACCGGAGTTCATCAGAGTTCTAAAACACAACTCAAGTGTTACATTCAGTGTTGACTAAGGATACCTGACTATGGTAGGTGAGAAATGCACCCCTCCTGAGTGCATTCAAGTAAACCTAGCGCTAAATGAATGTAGAGGACTATAACTTAATGTAACTAACTCCTAACTTAGCTTGACTAGTCATCAACTGAACTGAACTAACCTTGGTTGGTTTTGGCACTCCCAGTGGCTCCTAAATTGTAGGGATTGATCTAGGATGCTCCTAAAATAATCCAATTAAGTTAAATAAGTGGCATTAAACCTCAATTAGTGTTCCCCATACTTTAGTAACTGAAACATGTGCCCTAATTAGGCCAAGTGGACCCAATGGTGATAATGACTATAAATAGAATGGATGGATTCCCAATTTAGACATATGACCAAATTGGACAAGGGAGGATTAATAATCCTAACAACATAGCTCAAGACAACCTGTCAATAATCCAACACCTTTTGAAGTAGTTTATATTTAGATTAGTTTCATCTTCCTAGTTAGGTTTAAGTTTCATTTTCTGTTTCACAACTCTTTGTTTTCCATTACGGAAAATAGATCCCCTTGTGGATCGAATCCATCCATTAGCTAGCGGAGGGTAAATAAGTATCTGTGGTGGATTACCATGTGAAACATCTCAAGGATAGAACAATACCTTTGTGGGATTGTTTGAAGTCTTTGGCTAGGTTTTCTCCATTTGTTGTAAGCCTTGAACACACTAATTAGCCACATACACAGTTGGGGCTTCAACAGACCCCCAAAACCACATTATGTCATTCTAGTTGTGGTGTTCATCTAATATTATAGTGGATGACACTATCCATTTTCAGTTTTTTGCTGCCTTTCACACACCTGGGTTACGTGGCAGAAATCTTCAAGCCACTCGGTGTGTCCTTGGGGGCAAGTCTCGAGTCAAGGCTGTCACCTTGTTCTTGAATCCTCCATTTAGGCTCAACTCTTAATGAATCCAAAGGGAGTAGACCCTACTAAGGTTATAAGGAAAAATTATTTAGTATGATGATGATATTTAAAGAGTACTTATCATTCAAAGGGGAGACCCCTGGGGGGATTTGAATGATCCCAAGGCTACTTTCGAACATAAACTTATCCTCTTTTCTATTACACCTGGTAAAAACCAGCAAGCATGTTAGAATAAAATATGCCCAAAATCACTTTAAGAGTACCTTTGGGTCATTCTACCTTAACTCAAAAAAAACTAAGTTAAAACTAACTAAACAGGTGAACAAGGAACCAAGGAAAGCAAGCTTTCCTTGGGATCTTGGCTTGCTGTTTGTGCAGCCAATGAAATATGCACCAATTTCTGGATTTAATCTTTTTAAAACAAAAAAGGAAATCTAGATCATGCAACCTATAGATTCTCTTTAACTTGCCATGCAAAACGGACAATTTCCCTAAGCTAGATCTAGAATGCTTAATGATAATTTTTCATAAATGAGATCTAGACTATGAGCTTTGAAATAGTATATCTATGTAATTTTTACTTTAATATGATAGATATTAAATTATAACAAAGCTTTCGAACACAGTAACCAGGTAATAAAATTCATTTTTTGAAGGAGAAAGAGAGAGAAAGAGTGATGGAATCTTGGGAATGTTGGGCTTTGGAGTGTGCTTTTGTGGAACACCAAGGGACTATGTCTTCTAGAATATATTGAAGATGACAAAGATGAAAACCATCTCAATGTCTTCTACAAGCAAGATCACTTGCAACTTATAAATCCTTGCACAAATATATGGTTAAAACATAGGTGTTTCCAGAAAGATAATTGAAAAGCATGCACTTACACTTAAAATACATGAAACTCCAATAGATCTGAAACAAGCAAACAGTAAGAGAAAAAATCAAACTAGAATAAACTCTTACCCTAACAGGAGGGAGCTCTCTCCTTCAAGGCCAACAATTAACCAACAAAATCAAAGATAAATAACACAGATTATACCTCATAAGCATTTGACAATCACCATCCACACATGAAGAGCATTACACCATAGATCTTGCCTTTAAAGCTTCTTTATTCCAGAATAATAAACAATAACAATAGTACGATAGCAACAACACCTCAATCCCAGTTCTAACTAGCTTGGAAGGGGTGATATGAGCTTTATTTATACAAAAATAGGAGATCCAGCCCAGGTGGGGTGCAAATCCCAAGGAGACAAACCACTGCAGTTGAAGAAGAGTCCATTAATGTCTATCTGAAGCTGAACTAAGCCCACTTTTCAATTGAGGGGCTGATTGAGCTGACACATCAACCCATAGACTAACACATCAATCCACAAGGCTTCCAGGAGATCCCACACGTGTGGAGGAGAGAGAGGGTTCAATTCCCCATAAACAAGGTTGAAGTTCAACTCTGGATTTGTCCAGATCACCTCCTTCAGTCAAGGATTTATCAGATCCAGTCAATCTGGTGTAGATCTAACTGATTTCAGTCAAATCGGTTGAGAATCCACTTATCTAGGATTTTGTATTTTCTCCATTATTCATCAATTTATTAATTAAAATAATCAATGATTGATTTTTTGGGGCTTTCTGGCCTAAGTGATGGAAAATCACTCAAAACTAGGAAATAGTGGGTCCATAGGTTTACTAGGTGCACTTAGCTTGAAAATGAGCACCTACATGACTCAAACTTATTATTTGGCCCACTTTTATTACAAAACCAACTTTTCCAATTAAACTATTAAAAAATAGCCTATGTTTTGGAAAAATTAAATTTTAATTAAAAACACTGAAAAAATTAAAAAATTGAAAAAATTGAAAAACCTAGGGGGACTTAAACATGTTCATATGACTTGACCATGATGCCTAGCATGTTTATACATTGACACATAGACTCTAATAACCTCAATAGGAATAAATTCCAATCCGAACACCCCAACTTTGGAGGTATTGAGTGAAAAACTAAGAAATTATCGGTCGTTTATTTAACAACCAATAATAACCAAGGGAAAAAGCACCCTGCACTGATCGGATTGAAAAATAAAGTCTAAGAGACCATGTCTTTTACAAACACTATTATTCTAGAACATTAATTACAATTCCCCCAAGGGGTATGAACATGTTATATAGTACAACAAGCACTTCCCAGAAGCACTTCCGAAGGTCTTCTGAAGTCCGAACAAAAAATCTTTGTCCGGTTCACCAGGCTCACTTGATAAAAAACCACTAAGTACAACTTAGGTGGTAACATTCCGGATCCATCTCAGGAAACATTCTCTGACTGATATTCCGTTTAAAGAAGAGGATGTGAGAACTCCATAATCTCTAGGTCCTGCATAGAAATTAAAGTTTCTCAGTAACATGTATACATATAAAAAGTCACCTATCAAAGCAAACTAATGTATAGAATTTGTCTATGATGTACAAAAAGGAAATATTTTACAAAATTAATATACAAAAGAAAAATTTCAAGGTTAGTAACATGGTACAAAAATATCTATAATACAACAATATGATACATAAAATTTAAAAATACATGCAGGGCAAGGTTTAGAAATTGGCCCTGAAACCACCGATGCCAATAGAGGCATCAAACTGTCTTGGCAAAGAACATCTTGAGGAGAAATCCATTCACTACTAGGCTTAACCTTTCTCCTTCTAGGTCATTTAGATAGAAATAATTTATTCCTCCTAGTTCATCAATGATGTAAGCCCCCAACCATAAGCTATCGAACTTTCCATTTTTCCTAGGTTTCTCCCGTCGTTTGCCCCAACGCAAGACTGTGTCACCTACTTGAAAGGATCCAAGCCGGGTAGATCTATCAAAGGTTCTCTTGAATTTGTCTAAATTTTTGATACTTTGGTCAAGGGAATTTATTCCAATCTCATCTAAATCGATCAACTGGTTTATTCTATTTTGAATGGCCTCCTGCTCTTAGCTAAAGGTTTGGAGAAGCTGATACACTGGAAGCTTTAAATGGACCGGTAAGGTGACATCTAGGCCATAGACAAGTTCAAAAGGGCTCCTCCCGGTTGAACTTTTCTTTGTGATTCTATCGGCCCATAATGCAAATTTGATCTTGCTATCCCAAGCCTTTTTATTGTCACCCACAATTTTTTTGATTATGGTCATTAAATTTCTGTTACTTGACTCAGCTAGACCATTTCCTTGGGGATAATAGTTGGATGAATGGAATAGGATAATACCTTACTTGAAACAAAAGGATGACATCTCAAAGGAAACAAAGCACGGGCCATTATCTATGATGATTCTGGCTGGCACACTGAATCTTGTGATAATCTTATTTTCTACGAAATCCATGACTACAGTATCAGTTTCCTTCTTGGTGGGTATTGCCTCTACCCAATTGGTGAAATAATTAGTGGCGGTAAGAATCCAATAATAACCATTGCTTGAGTTATATTTGAATTTACCAATGAAATCAAGCCCGCACTGCTAGAAAGGGGCTTGGAATACTATTGGATTTAAAGGTGAGGCTTTCATTTGTTGCTTTTCGGTGAATAACTGACATTGGGGGGAAACTATGACAGACTTGTGCACATCTGAAGAACATTTTGGCCAATAGTAGCATGATCTAAGTATTTTATGGGTGGTTGTTCTTGCTGCAAAATGTCCACCACAAAATTCTGAATGGAACTCAACCATGATTTTTTTCAACTCAAGTTCATTGACACGTCTAAGTATTAAACCATCGGGGTTTCTCCAACCCAAACCAACTTTTGTTAAACAATACTTAGTTTCTTTAAACCTTAGTGCTCTGCTTTTATGGCCAAGTAAGTGATCTGGCCATGTAAGGTTGCAGAGGAAAAAGATGATGTCAGTATACCAAGGGTGCTTCTCTAATCTATGAAGATCATCTGATACACTTTGTTCTGAATTGCTATTCTGGCAGATTATTCCTAAGGCCTTTTCATTTCCTTGGGTCAACATCTTTGCAAGACCTTGTCCCTTAATTAACTTAGTAGGTTTTATCTCTAAATCATATTCCTGAATCTTTGAAACCCACTTACCCCTGATTCCTAGACAATCTTGTTGAGACATGATATCCTTGACAGCTGCATGGGGTACATACCCAATGATTTTGGAGTAACCTACATAGGTTCTGAAATGTTTAACGGACTTGACAAGAACATAACCTTGTTTCTCCATGGTGGTATACTTCAACTTTGAATGTTGTAAGGCTCTACTCATAAAGGCTATAGGTTTCTCTTGTCCCTCCTTATTCTTTTGAAGCAAAACACCAGCAATGACGTATTTAGAGGCAAAGGAAAATATTTGGAATTCCTTGGAATAATCTGGACTGATCAAGACTAAGGACATGTATATGGCATCTTTGATAGACCTGAAAGCATCTTTCCCTTTATCCATCCACTCAAACTTAGCATCTTTCTTTAATAGATTTTGTAGAGGTTTCATTAATTCTGCTAAATTTGGGATGAATATCCTTATGAAATTGATCTGACCATTGAAAGACTAGAGAGCTTTTAGATTCTGAGGCAAGGGGGAATTTCTTAATGGATTCAAATCTCTTAGGATCAACCTTGACACCATCCCTAGAAATGACGTGCCCCAACAACTTTCCTTCATCAACCCCAAATATTGACTTGGCGGGGCTCAAGGAAATCCCATATTTCCGACATCTTATGAAAACCTACCTAAGATGACTTATGTGGTCAGATCTTTCCTTTGAAAAAATAGTTAAGTCATGTTGATATATTTCGATTATTTTTCCTATAAGTTCTTTGAAGGAAAAATCCATGGCTCTTTGGAAGGTGGCACCAAAATTCAATAAGACAAAAGGCATTCTTAAAAATTTATAGGTACCCCAAGGTGTGGTGAATGTAGTCTTATGTTGATCCTCCTTATTTACCAACACCTGGTTATAACCGGAAAAGCCATCCAACATGGACATCATTCCTGATCTTGTTACTCTTTGAAGCAATGTTTCCATGTCGAGTAATGGGTAATTATCTTTAAGGCATGATGTATTCAAACTTATGAAATCTATACATATTCTAATCAACCCATTCTCCTTTCTGACAACAACTAGTTAGTTGGAGCACCATGATGAATGTCTTGTAGGTGCTATGATCCCTGCTACTAAAATCTTTTGAAGTTCCTTCTGCACAATGGGGGCAACTTAGGATTTATTCACCTAAGTTTTTTCGGAAAGGCTTGACCTCCTTAGCCTCTTCTATGAGGGGAATAGTGTGTTGAAACACATCTTTCTGATAGCCTTTAAGTTCATCATAACTAAAGGCCAACACATCTCTATACTCTTTGATTAAGTTGATCAAATTGTTCCTTCCCTTTTTCGAAGTACCTTTTCCAATTTTTATTAACTTGGGATCCTTATCAGTTCCTATGTTTATTTCCATAGAATTCCCAATTTTTATTTCTTCTTTTTGTCTTTTATGATGATCTTGTCGATCGAAAAGATTTTTGAAAGCTATAAGGAAACTTGGGCTATGATTCCTTTCATTATCCTCGCATTCTTGATACTCTTTACCCTCTTGCTGATAATTAATCTTGCAACCTTCAAATTCTTGGATATTGTGGATGAATCTCAAGAGTTGCTCATCATCTTTAAACACCTGCCAGTGATCTATATTATTCGGAATTGAAGGTCTAAAATTAATTTCCATCTTTCCATTCCCACTAATCATTTCATCTGATGGTTGGAGGGTGGATGCTGCTACTTCCAACTTATATGCTAACCCGTTCATTTCCCTATGGATCTTTTGAATGTTAAGTGCATCAAACCATTCCATAGTGTCCCATGTGGAATTTCTATAATTCCTTAGTCTGTCATTTTTGCATTGGTACTAATTCTTAATCTAGAAGACAACTAAGTCTGAATCACCTTTTATGTTCAACATCTTTATCCCCATGTATTTAGCAGTTTCTAACCCTAGGAGAAATGCCTCATACTCGGCTACATTGTTTGATGGTTCAAACTCTAACCTGAAAACAAAGTTGTAGACTTTATTTGAAGGAGAGATGGTCACGATGCTTGCACCTTTTTTGGCCTTGGAATAAGCCCCATCAAAGTACATTTACCAAACTTCATCTATATTTTCATTTTTAATGTTTTCCTTAATAGGGGCCATGAAATTTGACAAAATAGCACAGTTTCCAAAGTTATCAGTGAAATGAACAAATTTATTTTTGGGTTTCTTAGGGTTTTCTACATGTCGTTTCCTTAGCTTCTCCCTGTGGAGTATCACCCTAGTGTTTTCTGATGTAGGTATAGTAGCATAAGTCCAATCCATTTGAATGTACCCACCAAGAGTTGCAGTCCATTTTTTGGATAGCAACATACCCCAATTATCTGGAACATCTATCACTACCACATCCATTGACATGTCGATGCCAGGATACTTTGCCAACTTAACTTGTAAATTTAATATTATCCCTACCATTTCAACTTCTCTTGCATCCATTGCACAAAAATTGTGGTAGGGTTAGGTGACCCTTAGATTTAGCTATTCCATTACTTTTCTTGTCATGACATTTGATGAAGCACCTGAATCTAACATGTAGTTATGAAGGAGAAGTTTATCAACTAAGAGGGATACATAAAAACGCAGGTGGCCTTCTCTTTTCGAATCAACATTGTTGAGGACTATAGGCATATCTATAGGTTCAATATGTCCAGCTTCAAACATAGCATTATTATTAGGGAGAGGATCCTTTTTGACAATATTATGAGTTTTACTTTGACTATCCTCTATGAATTTTAACAAATTTTCCCTTTGACCAAGAATTTTAAGGACATCAGTTGCATAAACATGAATCTTAGCACTACTTATCCATTCTCCCATATCAACATTTGATTTAGGGATAACAGGGGGATCTGGGAGAGGAGGAGCAGTTACCTTTGGCTTATACTATTTAGACAATGATGGCTTCTCCTTTCTTTGATAAACTGCACCCTTGAATATATCATCCTTCATTTCCTTGATTGTTTTTGGAGAAGGCATTACACCATAAAAGCTGGAAAGGAGATCCTTCTCATAACTGTAATCCATGGCCTGCTGCCAATGATGGTTTGATAAAGGGTACGTTTGGCCTACCATGTACACATGATCAGACTTGCTTGACATTCTTTCCTGATTACTGACCTCAGGAATTCCATGTTCTATAACCTGGTTTGAAATATAACAAGTGCTTTCTTGGTGGAATTGATCACAAGGTCTACACCATGGAATGAATTCTTCTACCATGTTAGCTAAGTCTAACTGGTTTGGAATCCTAGGTTCTTACTGAGGAGCTTTCTTTTGATACATCTGATTCTGTTTAGGCTAAAAGTTCCTAGGTTCGTTATTTTTTTCCAATTTGATTATTCTATTTTGCATATGATTTAGTTGTGCAGAATAATTTGCCATAAGTTGGTTTTGACTATTAACCAAGTCTTTTATCATGTCAGTTACCTTTTCCATGGGGTATTTAGAGGTTCCCTTTTCTTCTAATTCAATGGATTTACCCTTAACTTTGTTGTATGAAGTGTTTCCCGTGGTGTAACTTGGAATGTTAGACTTGCATGAAAACTGCATATTCTTTTCAAGTTTCTCGGCTAATTCCTGAGCAATTTTTAGATCGGTCAGCTCTTTGTCTCTTAACTGGTACCTCAAATCACCAGTGAAAGCTTCAATGTAAGATATGAGGATGGAGGAATCCTTTGGCTTGATTTCTTTAGGGAGGTCTGTAACCACATGCCTAAAATTAGTGTTAAATTCATCCATGGTTTTATTCTCCACCTTCTTTATGTTATGAAGGGCAGCAATCAAATGTCTTGGTTCTTTCTTTTCTCCCCATTTCTTCTTAAAACCCTGGAGGAATTCATGAAGAGTTTTATATGCATCATCACCTAGGTCAAAGTACCATTCTGCAGCATCATCCTCTAAGGATAAAGCAAAGAGCTTCATTTTGACATCTTCATGGTTATGGGAAGCATCATTGCAATAAATGAACAAGTGCTTTTCAAACTTTCAAATGTGAGACTTGGAAGTCATGGCATTATTTCCACAAAATATGGGGAGCTTCTTGATAGCATCATTTCGAATGTCATGGCAAGTACCAGCTATCATAGAAAAGTCAAGGGGTTTGTAGAATTCCATCATTTCTTGAGATTTGAAGGTATGAATCTCTACAAATATGTGATGGATATCTGAGAGGGAGTGGTCTCCTAAATTTCCAAGGTTTCTACTGGAAGTATGCCTATTCAATATTTCCCTAATAAACCTTTTGGGATCAGGGAGAGGATTGAATAATTGTCAATGGTTTCTTTGGGTAGAAATTCTTGAAGGGATGTTAGCCAACAGAGTCTTCAGATGGATCAAGTTTTAATTTTTATGTTTTTTAAAGACTAGATCAATCATTTTTTTTTATCTTTTTAGTTGTTTAGAAAAAAGTCAAGCTAAGTCGTACTCAAGAATAAAAATATTTATCCTTGGCAACAGTGCCAAAAAGTGTTTCTGCCTTTCACACACCTAGGTTACATGGCATAAATATTCAAGCCACTCAATTTGTCCTTGGGGGCAAGTCTCGAGTCAAGGCTGTCACCTTGTTCTTGACTCCTCCATTTAGGCTCAACTCCTAATGAATCCAAGGGGGGTAGACCCTATTAAGTTACTAAGGCAAAATTATTTAGTACGATGATGGTATTTAAAGAGTAAAGCTGTTTAGGATTTTCGATTTAACAATTGTAAACAATAAATAACATGATGCGATAATCACAGGTAAGCACGAAAATGACACCCAATCACATATAGATTGAAAGAAATAAACAGTTGAAGAGTGCCTTGAAAATGGAGTCAAAAAACAATTAAGAGTGCTTGCAAGTGCTGGAATGAATGTTGTACAATTGTATCTTGGTTAATTTTAAATTAATGTGAGAAGATGAGTAAATTAACTTTGGCGAGGGGACTCCAGATATACCCAAGGGGTACTTGAAGTATGTCCAAAACTAAACCGTCACGACTACCTGCAAGGAATATTTGGGATGAATGGAGTCTCTAAGAATATTGTTCATAATGCACCCAAAGGTGTAATAGAGACTGGCATGCCGAGGTCACTTTTCAGGAGTTCCTGCTTCCTTTGGGTATTTTTCCACTGTAATGGTTAGATCGAGGCGTTGGATTTTTGCTTGATGGTTTGTCAATTTGGGGAGAGTGAATCCTAATTATTCTAGTCACTCAAGTGATTTTGATGTAGCTTGACTGATCAGATGAACCACAGCCAAGTATAGAGCATACACACTAGATTCTTCATTATTTTTAGTAAATTTTAGAAGAGGTGTTCTTATCAAAAAGAAAACACTCCAGGAACCTCTTTCGGTCCAAGTGGACCTCAATCGGGGAATCAAGGAGGGGTTTATTTTATTATGATTATCAAATAATGAGTAAAAAAAAGGAATCATATATACACAACACCAATTTTCTAATTAGTCCTACCATGCATCTCTTTCCCCTTACGGGTCAATCGGGAAGTCGTGGGGTAAGTAGTATGATTACTTTTGAATTTAAAATATGGAATAATTAAAAATTATATCAAAGTATACAATCCTACATTTTAGTACTAAACTAGAGCAGAAAAAAGGGAAAAATGCAAAAAGGTGAAATGGACGCGGATCCCCCTTGGGGGGGTGGGGAGCGAGCTCGAAAGAGCCTACTCAAAAAATATTTATTTTTATTATTATTGGTTACAATATCAGAAAACTGAAATATCAGAATCCTCTTGGTCCTTATATGGGATGAAACCAATATTTTACAATTTTCCCAAAATTTTAAGATTTCAATCAAAGGGGAGACCCTTGGGGGGATTTGAACGATCCTGGGGCTACTTTCGAACAGAAGATTATCTTCTTTTCTGTTACACATGATAAAAACCAGAAAGTATGTTAGAATAAATATTCCCAAAATCACTTTAACAGTACCTTTTGGTCAGCCTACCTTAACAAAAAAAAAACTAGGTTAAAACTAGTTAAACAGGTGAAAAAGGAACCAAGGAAAGCAATATTTCCTTGGGATCTTGTCTTGCTGTTTGTGCAGCCAATTAAATATGAACTGATTGCTGAATTTAATATTTTTGAAATATAAAAGGAAATCTAGAGCATGCAACCTACAGATTCTCTTTAACTTGCCATGCAAAACAGACGACTTCCCTAAGCTAGATCTAGAATGCTTAATGATACTTTTCAGAAATGAGATCTAGACTATGAGCTTTGAAATAGTAGATATATGTAATTTTTACTTTAATATGACAGATATTAAATTATAACAAAGCTTTTGAACATAGTAACCAGGTAAGAAAATTGATTTTTTGAAGGAGAAAGAGAGAGAAAGAGTGCTGGAAGCCTGGGAATGTTGGGCTTTGGAGTCTTCTTTGGTGAAACACCGAGGGAATATTTCCTCTAGAATATCTTGAATATGAGGATGATGAAAACTAGCTCAAACTCTTCTATAAGTGATATTGTTGGAGTAGGGCACCACAGCTACAGGAAAAGCTGCTATATTGGAACAAGGAAGTCAAAGGAAACAGTACCTGAAGCGGCTGAGAAGAGAGAGCTCAACCATTGCATTTAAGGAAGCGACGATGACAAGAGGTCTTAACTACCCTCATAAATGGAAAAGGAGCAATGGGCCAAGGTATTAAACACAAAGGACAGAAGGGGAGCAACAGAGGAAGCGGTGCCCATACCCACGATTAGCACCAAAAATCACGGAAGACTGGAGAAGGCTGCAGTGTGACCAGTAGGCGGCAGTTCAAAGTATAGATAGGCCGACTGTCACAGTAAGGGTTTTTGGGTTATTTTTGGGATAGGAAGATAGTGTTACATCATGGTGAGACCTTCAAGCCACCTATTTAAGCATGTATTTTGTATTATGAAAGGTTAGCTAGTTGGTCAGTCAGCTAGACAGTCAGTTGGTTAGCTAGAAAGAGTTGAGCGCTGGTTCCGTTGTTAAGTCTGTAGTTATCTTACTATAACCAGTACCTGGATCCTTGCGCATGAATGTAACAGTCCACAGAGATTCATAGAGAGAGAGAGAAAGGATATATTGTAAGAAGAAATCATTATAGGAAGAGAAGAGATCTAAGAGAAGGGCTCCCAGCTGTGTGCGTGGGGTTTCCCAGAATATCTCAAGATGCATAAGAGGTTGCAGCAGAACTGTGTTACTCTCTCAAGATATAATATAAACACAGTTCCCATGGACATAGCTTCCCACCCTAGAATTGAACCACGTAAAATCCGTGTGTTGTGCGACTGTTTCATGTGATTGTGCTTTAACTTGGTTGCTATCTGTTATCTGTTACATGAACTTTTCTTAGCAGTTAATGAATGTATGTATGCTATCCTTCAGTTTACAGTAACATAGAACATTAAAGGTGAGTTAAATGTGTTAAGTGACTTCTTTATATGAGTTCAGTGACTTGAGTGAGATTGTTGTTAAGCATGTTAGGCTGTAGAAGCTTAAGCGAAGTTGTTTAACATCCTAGTGAAGGTTAACTGAACTACTATACCCAGGGAGAAGCCTCTGGACTTTGAGAGTTGACGAGCATATTAATTCTTACTGTAGGAAATATCGCAGTGTAGAAAGGTGATATCGCACTGTCGGAGGAGTTGCGGTGTGAGATATCGCAGGCTAAGAGTTGAGCAGAAGAGAAGGCTGCGCATCGTCCTAGAAGTTGCGATGCGATAAGAGTTAGTCCCATAGTAGATTCAGCTAGGAAGAGAGAAACAACCCTTGCTGAGAGATCCCACTGGTTAGTTAGAGTTAAAATAACCTAGGATGCTACAGAACCTGGTTGAGGAAACCTGATTCTTCAACCACCCCATCTAGGATCACTTCGAGTGAGACTTCAGGCCATTCTGCGGTCTATCATCAAAAGGGCCAGTGAGCTAGGGGTTTTGTTGGTACAATACAGTAAACTCGCGTCTACCGAGAACAAGCCAACAAATGGTTCCAAGCTGGTTTGAACAAATTGAAGAGCTAATGTTCTGTTGGCATCCTACTAAAGAAGAACTTAACCAGTGGGTTGAGTCTAAGGAAAGAGAATTTGCTGAGAAAGAAAAAAAGAGTCCTAGGTTGAGTACAGAGGATTGGATACAGAAACATATCTTCGCAGACTTGCATGCGATATTTTTTGCGACCTATGCAAATGAGTTGTACAATTGGTTGTCAAATTTGAATGATAAGCATGTATTCAAGAAGAAAAGGAACATTGTCTGGAAACCGGAGATGATTCACATTGTGAAGAGCGTAGATAATCCCATTTCGTGGGTAGTAGACTTTTGGCTTGCGAGTTTGCTGAAAGGTTTCATTACAGTGTTTGCAGTTGATCAAAGAAAGAGTTTCAGTGAAGCAGAAAGGTACTTCTTCAAAGGATATCGTGGTCAGTACCTAAACTCTTTAAATTTGTCCCTTAATATGTTATGCTATGAAAAAGGAGTACTGGATATATTCTTATATGAATAAGTTAAGTAAGTGTAATGTCACAAGAGTTTGAGAGTGATTTTGAAGAAATTGGATGTACACGTAGCAGTAAGAAATATAAAGTAGATTTCAGATCTTCCTTCTTTGAAGACATTTCAGATAGTACTAGAGAACAGAGTCAAAGTAATAGAGAAATAACAGTAGGGGGTATCCCTTATCACCCTTATACCCCACAGAAACCAACTGGGACTCAGAATAATCCCATAGGAACTCCATCTAGTAGTTCACACATAGTACATACTGCCTCTACACCACCTCCATTTACACTGCCAAGTGGTAGTAACACAGCAAATCAGAATCCACCTCGTAGAAACAGAATGGAGGATGACATGAAATTACCTACCTTTAGGGGTACAGGGGCAGAAGACCCAGAACAACATTGGTTCCTATATGAAGCCATATGGACCATTAAATAGATCCAGGATGACAATACTAAGCTTGTCCAGTTGGCCACTACACTTAGAGAAAGAGCTTTAACATGGTATATGAAGTATACATTAGCGTAGCACAGAACACTCATAGAGGCCAGGACCATAATGATTAAGGAATTTAAGAAACCCAAGTCTGAGTCACAATGTATCACAAAACTTAAAGACATTAAACAATTACCCATAGAGTCAGTATGGGATTTCGATCAGAAATTTAAAGCTCTTATAGACCAATTTAGTTTTGAGTTTGCACTAGAGTAGCATAAGGAATGGTTCATCGCAGCACTACTCCCTCATATCAGACTTCCACTAATGCAATAGAAACTCCATACACAGGATGAAGCATTGGAGATGGAAATGAAACTAGAGGGTTCACCTCTAGCTAAGACTAGTGCAGGTATGACAAACTTACAGAATCAGTTAGCCAATCTCACTTTATAGCTACATGAGATTAAGAAAGGAAAAGAGGTTGAACAAGAATTACGGTGTACAAAGTGTAAAGGACATGGCCATACCAAAGATAACTGTCTAGTATTTGTTGAGTATCTAGCAAGTGGGGCTCCTAACCCGTTAGTACAAATTCAAGGGCCATGGTGTGAAATCTGTAGAACAAGAGGACATAGACCACAGGAATACCCTTTACTTCAGAAGTATGTACAAACTCCTAAGAATTTATAATGTAACTTCTGTAAGTCAGTAGGACATGATGAAAATAATTACAGAGCTTATGATCTCATGATAGAGAGAAAACATGACTTC
The DNA here is from genome assembly GCA_001517045.1 of Pseudotsuga menziesii. Classification (NCBI taxonomy): domain Eukaryota; kingdom Viridiplantae; phylum Streptophyta; class Pinopsida; order Pinales; family Pinaceae; genus Pseudotsuga; species Pseudotsuga menziesii. The sequence continues at coordinate 72,775 of LPNX011166548.1, forward strand.
TACAGAGTCTAGCCAAAGACATCAGGACCAACAGTAGGACCACAGCATGAATCAACTCATGATGGCCGTGGTGGAGGATTCAGAGGAAGAGGCCATGGTGGAGGCTTTGGCTATGGCCATGGACCGACTATTTGTTACAACTGTGCAGCCATAGGACATTATGCTAGGGATTGTCAGAACCCTACTACAACATGTAAGTATTGCAAGTCCTATGATCATACTATATAAGAATGTCTTATCTTGATAGCCAAGATTAAGGATCCTAAGCCAGCAGTAAACTAGAATATTTAGCTTATCACTGCTGAGTAGAAAGAACCAGAACCAAGAGTCAATATTGTGACTCGCAGTGGTGCTTCTACTAGTAGGACATCACAGGATGCCAAAAAGAATACAGGTCCGAAGTGGGTGCGTAAAGCCACTGATAAATCTACACCGCTTGACCTGCAAAAGAACAAAGATACATTTCAGCAAGCTAAAACTTTCTTTACTAACCCTACACTAGTAGGATCGTAGGTATTGCCTTGTAGGGGCGTACCATAGCAGAAACCTTGTGGCGTTAGTCCTGTGTAGATATCGCTGGCTACCACATCTGGAAGGTGCGAAGAGGATGAGTTGACAGGAAGTGTACAATCCTTCATGCAGAGCTGCTTGAAACTCATAAGAATTGAGAAAGCCATAGGAGAGCTTCAATGCATCATGGATTAGTATCAGCAGTGTTCTTCCATGAATAGTACGCAGTGTGCTGTTCATAATATTATGGGCCATACAAGAACAGGAAGAGAAATGAGACTCACAGCACAAATTGGAGAGTTTGAAATGGATGAGGTAATCCTAGATTTAGGATTAGAGGTAAATGTTCTTACTAAGCAGACATGGGAAAATATGGGTATCCCTAAGTTAGCCAGATCACCTATCCATCTGTGATTAGCCAATCAATAGAGGGTATCACCACTGGGTCGATTACCGCAAGTACCAGTTGATATTGATGGAGTTCATAGCTTTGTAAATTTTGAAGTCATAGAAATTATTGGTGATAGCAGACCGTATCCAGCTTTATTAGGTATTGATTGGGCAATTGATAACATGGATGTTATCAATTTGAAGAAAAGACAAATTACCTTTGAGGATAAACAGATTCAAGTCATCGCACTGTTGGATCCTTTCCATGGTCCTCAATACATTGAACCTATCAGAGCAGAGGAAGAGGTTCGTAATATGGAGAGCTTCTATCATATGACTGCTAATCAGAGTGATTATATCAATCCCACTGTGGAAGGAAATATTAGTTGGCGATGCGATAGCTCATGCGCATCGGATTCAGATGTTGGTTTAGAAAATTGGCACAATAGACTTTATGAAGTCTCAGCTCACAGATGTGCATTTATGACTAAGTCACTGCGATGGATTGGCACAGAGGTTAAGGATATTCCGTTGTTTGATGGCTTAGCAGATGTCAATGAATTTTTAGAGTAGTTTGAGTAGGAAATCCCTCATGAGCAGAGGATGGAAGCTATTGACCTTGCAGTAAGAGCCACACCTGTAATATGGTGGCATGCACATAAAGAACATATCGCATCATGGGATGATTTTAAGAGACTGATGGTGATCAGATTCTCTAATGACAAGGAGTGTTTATAGCAGAAATATATAGGAGAAAGTGATCCTAGGTCACATATTAATATTTGTGCACAGAATTGGTCAGACATTCCAGAGGATGAATGGGTTCACCTATTCATTCACACGTTAGACATAGTCCCAAGGAACTGGTACACTGAGGAACAATTACATGGCCAGTTATGATAGACAGCTTTGTACTCACTTTCACTTTTGAATATGAGTACCCAAGCATTGATCAAGCTCTAGATATTATAGAGACTAAGATATTTGATGACTGTACCCTACCAGTGTATGCTCATCCTGATTGGGCCATCCAGTTAGAACATGAGCTAGAGTTTTACAACTTCGCAGAAGAGCCAAGTGATGAGGATGAGAATCCTCACAGTATCAAATTTCCAGAGTCAGAAGAGACTCATGAAGTTGATGGACCAAAGCTAGAGATTCCAGCTGTCACAGATCCTATTAAGATTAAAAAGATCAATATTGGCACAGAAACAAAACCAAATTTTGCCTCTATTGGAGATTATTGGGATGATGAAACGGTAGGACACATCGCAGATTTGTTACATGAATATCAGGACTTATTTTCCACTAAGTTTATAGAGATGAAGGGAATAGTAGGATATTTGGAAGTCATGAGGATACCTTTGAAAGAGGATGCTAGGCCAGTTAAACAACATCCATACAGATTAAATCCTCATTATAAAGAAAAAGTTAAGGATGAGATTGATAAGATCCTAGCAGCAGGTATCATTGAGCCCATAGAAAAGAGTGAATGGGTTATTCCCATGGTTGTGCAGGAAAAGAAAACTAAAGGAGAAATCAGGATTTGTGTCAATTTGCACAAACTCAACGACGCATCGCTTCATGACCCATTTCCGACACCTTTTACTGATGAAGTTTTAGACAATGTGGGAGGACAAGAGGTCTACTCATTCACTGATGGATTTTCAGGATATCACTAGATAATAATCCATCTAGCGGATCGACATAAGACCACCTTTGCGACAGAATGGGGCTCATTCCAGTATACGATAATGCCCTTTGGTCTTAAAAATGCACCAGCTATTTTTTCTAGAGTAGTAGTTGCTGTCTTTAAGAAATACATCCATAAATTCTTAGAAGTCTATTTTGACGATTGGACTGTATTTGGATTAATCAAAAAGCATATAGGAGATTTAAGGCTCATGTTAGAGAAATGTTGGCAATATCAGGTTTCTCTGAACTTGAAGAAATGTATATTCTGTGCACCATTTGGTATTTTGTTGGGTCATATTGTTTGCAGACAAGGCTTGATGGTAGATCCTGTAAAGATTTCCATCATTGTAAATCTTTCAGCACCCAACTTAGTCAAGCAATTGAAGACAGTGCTTGGTCATACAGGGTATTATAGAAAATTCATCAAAGGTTATGAAAATATCATAGCACCTATGGAAAATCTGTTAAAGAAAGAAGTGAAATTCTTATGGAATGAGGAATGCCAACAAAGTTTAGACACTCTTAAAGAGAAGATGGTCACAGCACCCATCTTAGTATTTCCAGATTGGAACAATCCATTTCATGTACATGTGGATTCATTTGGCATCACACTGGGGATTGTCTTAACACAACCAAGAGAAGGGGGTATCAATCACCGTATCGCTTACTCAAGAAGAAAGTTATCTACTACAGAAAAGAACTACACCACTACAGAAAGAGAAGGATTAACTATGGTGTATGCTCTACAGAAGTTTAGGAACTACCTATTGGGTGCCCCATTCAATATGTTCACTGACCATTCCACTTTAAAGTATTTGGTCAATAAGCCAATGTTAGGGGGAAGGATCTGCAGATGGTTACTCCTATTTCAGGAGTATGATTTTGAAATTATTGTAAAACCAGGGAGATTAAATGTTGGACCTGATCATCTCTCGCAGATAGACTCAGGAGAAGAACCAAATAATCTAGAGGATAATTTGCCAGATGCACAATTATTTTCTATCTAGATCGCAAATGAGTATTACGCAGATATTATTCACTTTCTCACTACAGGGTGGGCACCAATTGAGTTTACTAAGCAGCAAAAGAAATAGTTACTTGTTAAAGCAACAGATTTCACTTTGATCGCGGGACATTTATACAAGTTAGGTCCAGATGAAGTCCTACGTAGATGCATGATGCTGCACAAGAAAGAGGCCATTATTAGAGAAGCACATTCAAGTACCACAGGAGGTCATTTCGCAGGAAAGCCGACTGCTCAGAAAATTCTAGCTGCAGGAGTATGGTGGCCTACTTTGCATAAAGACACTAAGGAGTTTTGTAGATGCTATGATATCTACCAGAGGGTAGGAAAACCTTCGTAGAGAGCTGAAATGCCACTGCGACCATAGATTACATTGCGGGCATTTGACAAGTGGGCTATAGATTTCATGGGTCCTATCAACCCACCAGGAAAACGAACTGGTGTGAGATACATCATCACAAGAACAGAATACCTCACCAGGTGGGCAGAGGACAAAGCAGTAAGGAATTGTGATGCTGCTATAGCTGCATAGTTCATTTTTGAAAACATCATAAGTGGATTTGGATGTCCAGCAATTTTGATGGGTGATCAAGGCACACACTTTCTGAATCGCATTATTCAGGCCTTGACGGAGGAATTTCAGATACAGCACCATAAGAGCACTCCCTACCACCCACAAGCTAATGGTACGGTGGAGGATTTTAACAAGATTCTTGAAAATGCTCTTACTAATATCTGTAACAGCCAAAGAGATGATTGGGACCTTAGGGTTAATACTGTATTATGGGCTTATAGGACTACATGCAAGAAACTTACAGGACACACACCTTTTAGCTTGGTGTATGGACAAGAGGCTGTTATGCCTATGGAATATATTATTCCCAGTTTAAGAATTGCTCAAATTACCGAGATGGCTGATACAAACATGATGAATGAAATATTAGCACAGCTGATTGCCCTAGAAGAAGACAAATTCATTGCAGGATTTCATCAAAGAGTGCAGAAGGCACGAGAAAAATATTGGCATGAAAGGCACATCAAGAGCAAGATTTTTCAGACAGGAGACCTTTTATGACAGCAAGTATGTTAAGTTTCCAGGGAAGTTCAAGACACATTGGTTGGGGCCATATCAGATTCAGCAAGTCACAGAAGGAGGTGTCGTTCAGCTCAGTAAACTGAACGGAGAACTTGTTCCTACTTTGATTAATGGCATTAGGCTTAATATTTATAGTGATAGCCACTCCACCTCCAAACCCTTACTCAGAGAACTAAGTGGTGCAAATTTCCAGTGTAGTTGAAAGGAGGCATCGCACCCATAACTAGTCTACATGGAAAAAGAAAAAAATTTTAAGTAGGAAGAATCGCAGCAGGAAAGTTTATTTTGTGCAAGTCATAGGATGCTTGCGGAGTCTCACACCAAATTTTTGGTCTAGGACGATGCGATGTGACATCGCAACGAGGCGATGTTCCCTATGACATGTAGACGATTTTGAAAGGGGAAGAGGGCCAGTCACTTTGCCTTCTGACAAGAAATTAATCTACATATGACAGGTATATGTTGCTCTAGATTTAGAAACAGTACAAGGATTGTCCTAGATTTGGTAAATATTGGTCGAGATCGGCACCTGCACACAAGTTTCAAGGGAGATTTGATAGGACTTTCAACACTTAAAGAGGATCGGGACGACGTGTGTTTTCTTATCCATGCAATAAATGCCACCAATGGGTCCAATCTAAGTGACCATTGCTTCAGAGATTATTGCCTTCATTATAAATACACAGATCATTCAAACAGAAGGGCTACGTTTGCGAATTCTGAGAATTATAGAGCAATTTGTAGAGTTTTTCCTGTGCAAAGATACTCCAGTTACAGAGTGCTGGTTTCCCCATTTTTGCAGCCATTTCCAGTCCAAAGTATTGCACCAGGTGGGTTATGTCTGAGAAGGAACCTTTAGAATATGTTGTGCGATGATTCCAACGTGGTGGCCTCGAGTCTGCTATGACGATGCCGCCCAGGGTTGTGAAATTAGCTGCACCACAGGTTAGGAAGATTCCAAGGATGAAGATCCAAGCTTAGATAGTAGAAGAGTCCAGCCTAGAGCAGGAAGAAGAAGTTCATATGGAAATAGTATACATCGTGCCACAAGTCAAGGACAAACCAGAGGTAACCATTCCCAAGGGTGCTAAGTTTCCTATCTTGCTACCGTCGATTGATCCTTTTGTAAAGGAAGATGGAGAACTATTAGGATATGTCCCTACTCTGAAATTTACAGATTATAACCTTGGAGATAGTAAGACATATCCTCAGTTTCATCCGGATCAGTATCTTATGGTTTAGAGGAACCCGAGGGCCACCTTAGCAGATAATATGATGAGTAAGAGCTCAGATGACGTAGATAAAAAACCAGTTGTTAAGGATAACATGGAAATGAAGATGGATATTCAAGTTATCCCTAGGAATGAATCTGCTCAGAACACCTTAGCTATTGGTGATGTGAAATTTAGCATGCAGACAAAGGCTTGTTCTCGGAATGGAATTCATGGTTTGTATAGTCTTCATATGGAAGGATCTAGACTGAATGAAATGTTTGAGAAGGATGGAAGATACAGATTTATATTTTCTTTGTCATATGAGTTATAACCCAGATAAAGAAGAAATGATATCTGTGGAAATCTTCTCAAAAGCTCAAGATCCTTAAGGGAGATGCCGATCCATGAAAAGGCCTATATGCAACCTTGGAGTATATCTTGTGTGAGGGATTCGCTGGTGATCCAGGTGAAGTGGTCAATTGAAGCTAAGGATTCTCATCCTTATAAGGATGCCAAAGAAATATTGGAGGCTGTTAATAGGGCTAGGAGTTATCGTGATATCAGGGATTTGAATCCTTATGACGATGAAATGGATGGTAGGTCTCACAAGCAATGAGAGAGAGAGCATGACAATGAGGGAAGGAAATATAAGAGAGACCTACAAACTAAGTTTATAGAAGACGATGCCAAAGATGATAGAAAGCACAAAGGAGAAAAGAGAAAATTTGATGGTCAAGATGGAGGAAGATCATAAGGCGTAGATTGCTGAGCTTGAGGCTCGAGCACCAGACACACCTGAGGCATACAAGGAAGCAAGGGCACAGGCCTTTAGACTCACTTCAACGTAGATGAAGTGTCACATAGATGATGTAGATTCATTACTAGCTGATGTGACGAAGACATTGTCGGAGCTAGAAGAGCTCCCAGATAGATTGGAATTGTAGTAGAGCATCCAAAAGATAGAAAATGCAATAGCAGAAATGAAGGAAGAAGTCAAGAGTTTAGGAGCTCTTCCAAAGATGAAGAAGATGATAGAGATGAACCCTTTTCAATAGGAATCATAGCGGTTGCGAGAAAAAGAGATACAATTCAATAATATGCTTCAACCGTATCAGGAACAAATCACAGAGCTGGTCGATGCGATTGAGTAGAAGGTCAAGGAGTTCACTACAAGCAAAAGTGAAATTGATGACGCAGAAGACCCCATGATTACTCAAGTTATGCTTGAAGCGGCACAAGACTATGTCGAAGCTATGGAAAAATATGTCGTAGGACTCAGGGAGAGATTCGCAAGGACTTCGCAGGAATCCAAGGAGAAGCTACAGCAATAGAAGCCAGTTGTTAGTGGCTCGGGGATGAGACACAAGTAAGTGTTATGGGACTGTTGGAGCAGGGCCCTGCAGCTATAGGAAAAGCTGCTATATCAGACCAAGGAATTCAAAGGAAACAATACCTAAAACGGCTCAGAAGGGAGACCTCAACCACTGCATTTAAGGCAGCGGTGATGACAGGAGGGCTCAACTACCCTCATAAATGGAAAAGGAGCAACAAGCTGAGGTATTAAAGACAAAGGATAGAAGGGGAGGAACCGAGGAAGCGGCACCCATACCCATGATCAGAACCAAAAATTGTGGAAGATTGCAGAAAGCTACAGTGTGACCAGTAGGCGGTAGTTCAAAGTACAGATAGGACGACTGTCATAGTTAGGGTTTTTGGGTTACTGTTGGAATAGGCCCATATTGTTGTATCATGGTGAGACCTTCAGGCCACCTATTTAAGCATGTATTTTGTATTATGAAATGTTAGCTAGTTGGTCAGTCAGCTAGACAGTCAGTTGGTTAGCTAGAAAGAGTCGAGCTCTGGTTCCATTGTTAAGTCTATAGTTATCTTACTGTAACCAGTAGCCGGATCCCTGAGCATGAATGTAACAATACACAGGGATTGAGAGAGAGAGAGAAAAGATATATTGTAAGAAGAAAGCATTATAGGAAGAGAAGAGATCTAAGAGAAGGGCTCCCAGCTGTGTGTGTGGAGTTTCCCAGAATATCTCAAGCTGCATAAGAGGTTGCAGTGGAACTGTGTTACTCTCTCAAGATATAATATAAACATAGTTCCCATGGATGTAGCTTCCCCCCCTGGAAGTAAACCACATAAAATCTGTGTGTTGTGCGACTGTTTCATGTGATTGTACTTTAACTTGGTTGCTATCTGTTATCTGTTACATGAATTTTGCTTAGCAATTAATGAATGTATGTATGCTATCCTTCAGTTTACAATAACATAGAAGGTTAAAGGCGAGTTAAATGTGTTAAGTGACTCCTGCATATGAGTTCAGTGAGTTGAGCGTGATTGTTGCTAAGCATGTTAGGATGTAGAAGGTTAAGTGAAGTTGTTTAACATCCTAGTGAAGGTTAACTGAGCTGCTATACCCAGGGAGAAGCCTCTGGAATTTGAGAGTTAACGAGCATATTAAGTCTTACTATATGAAATATCATAGTGTAGAAAGGCGATATCGCACTGTCGGAGGAGCTGTAGTGTGAGATATCGTAGGTTAAGAGTTGAGCAGAAGAGAAGGCTGTGCATCGTCCTAGAAGCTATGATGCGATAAGAGTTAGTCCCATAGCAAATTCATCTAGGAAGAGAGAAACATCCCTTGCTGAGAGATCCCACTGGTTAATTAGAGTCAAAAGAACCTAGGATGCTATAGAACCTGGCTGAGGAAACCTGATTCTTCAACCACCCCATCTAGGATCACTTCGGGTGAGACTTTAAGCCGTTCTGCGGTCTGTCGCTGAAAGGGCCAGTGAGCTAGGGGTTTTGTTGGTACAATACAGTAAACCTGGGTCTATCGAGAACAATCCAACAGAGATCACCTGCAACTTAGAAATCCTTGCACAAACAGATGGTTAAAACATAGGTGCTACCGAAAACGATAATTGGAAAGCATGCAATTAAACTTAAAAAACATGCAACTCCAATAGATATGAAACAAGCAAATAGTAAGAGCATAAATCAAACTAGAATAAACTCTTACCCTAACAGGAGGGAGCTCTCTCCTTCAAGGCCAACACTTAACTACCAAAAACAAAGATAAATAACACAGATTATAGGTCATAAGCATTTGACAATCACCATCCACACATGAAGAGAATTACACCGTAGATATTGTCAGGCCTTGGAATTGTCCATTTTTCCATCACTTATCGACATATCTTTCATCCATTTTTTACCATTATTTCTCATTTATCATTCCATTTTTCATCCATTTGTTGCAGCTGTGCATTGAACAGCTGCTACTTCCATTGATGTTTTAAAGTGGTTAATAATGATTATTTTCCCTTATCTTTGATGAATTAAAAGACTATTATGCATAATTTTACTAATGATAGTTTTTAGAGTGAGTTGTCATGTACAGGACGCTCATAGCCAGCTGTTACAGCCTTAACCAAAAACGCATGCCACATAAGAACACCTTGATTCGCGTATTTATTTGTAGGCAGATGGAAATGAATTTCAAGAATTCGAGACATGGGTTTTGTGCGGAGCATCCTCATTTACTTGAATTGAAAGGAAATCGCCAAACAAAGCTACGGTTTGCGATATGCATGTGGTTCTTCGAGAGGGTATTTTCTATATTTGGTGTTGCGGCCGGTTCCAAAGTTGCCAACAGTTACGGCCGTGTTTTGGCTGTTGCAGATCACAAGTTAGGGGCTCAATTATTCATTTCTAGGAGATAATTTTATGTATAAATATGTAATCAATCTCATTGAGAAAAAAGGATGGTTGGGAGATTGCTATATGATAGATTAGGCAGAATAGGAAATGGATGATAGATGTAAGATAGGAGAGAACACAATGTTATGATGTAGGATTTGATCTAGATCTGTTGTAATTCTTCCATTATGATAATACATGTTGGCAGTTTCTTGATTATGGAGTTGTAGACTCTTTTTGTGGAGATCCAGATCTGCTCAGTGGAGGAAGGGCCCTCTTCCCTGAGCAGATGTTGGTAGTGTTGATTGTAAGTGTTTTATTTGGTAGATCTGTTATTTATTAATTCATGCTTTCATTCAGTAGATTTATCATAGTTGTTTTATTATTCAATTCTTGATTTTATTAGATTTATCATAGTTGTTTTCATATTAATTCATCTTGATAGATCGTTGGCCAATTTAGCATTGCTTTCAGGTTTATGTATTTAGATCTTGTTTTATAATAATTTATTTTGTTGAAGTATGATTAGGTTTACAGTGTGATCTTCTGAATGGGCCGAGGATTGATTTACTTTCAAGCAGGTGTGATCTAGTTTATAAACAGTTACGATTGCATACCAATAGATAACAATGTCAGGTAGAAATTGTACTTGCATATATTTTGCACGATAGATTTGAAATAAAATACTTTCTTGGGTTGACAATAAATCTTGTACACTCTCTATGTTGATAATAATCTACTTGCATATTGGGTGCTCGACATTTTGGCGCCGTTGCCGGGGAAGTTATCAATTGTGCAATAGTACATCTAACATTGTTTTGCAGATGCATTGTTAAAATAGGGCATGTAGGTTGCATGATTACATTTCAGTTTATTGAATTTATGTTGAGTGTTAATCTTCTGTCTTTACATTCAGTTTTATTTCATTTTCAACCTTTGATTCATAAATCTTATCATTCCACTTAGTGGTGTTGTAAGCACCACCCATTCTACTAACAAGTTGACAGGAACATTCGAAGGAGGAGCCTCAAGATAGTACACAAAGAATCTAATTAAGAGATGGAAGGTGAAAAAGATGGAGAAGTTGTTACCTTCGAATTTCCCATCAGAGATTCGAGAGGAGTGGCACCAATGAAAAGAATTCCCCCACATGTTCTACCAAATTTTCATGGTTTGGAAAACGAAGACCCTGATGTATTTTTATTTCAATTTGAAGTACTTTGTAGAGGATATGGTTATTGTGCTAATGATCAAAAGTTGAATGTGTTTCCCCTTACTCTAAAAGGAACAGCCCTCCGATGGTTCATGAGCCTCGGTGGGAATTGTATACAAACTTGGGAAGACATGAAACATGTGTTCTTGAAAAGGTACCAAGATTATTGCAGGGTCAATGAAGACATCTTCGAAATGACAGAAGGAGAAGAAGAGAGCCTGGAGGAATACATAGAACGATTTCAATATAACCTCCAAAGATCCAAACAAAGAAATCTGGGGAAGGAAATCTTAAAAACACTTCTACTCAAGGGAATCCAAGCTGAATGTTTAGAAATATTGAATATGATCGAAACAGGTAATGTATTTCAATTAGCATATGATGATATTTGTGAGTTATGTAGAAGGTATTCAAGAGGAAACTTCAAGACTGGTAAGAATTCTACGGAACTTTTATCTCCATTTTTGAAATCTGCTGCAAAAACAAGAATTTTACAAGCTGAAATCAGCAATTTATTTAAAATTTCTAAAGCTGATTCATAATCGATTGTTTTGGAGGATAAGGAAAAGCAGGAGGAAATAAGAGAAGCAAGGGACTTCCCTTTACATAATCTTGAAAGTTGTGGTATATGTGACTTGAATCATTCCACAGATCATTGTCACTCTTTACCAAAGATGAAATAAACATATCATAGAGATCTAGGAGTTGCAGCCAACTCATTGCAACAGTCATGTCAACCATGGCCTACATCTATGGTTCAAAATTCTATCCCTCTATTTCCTTACTCTCATACTCAGCCATTGAATACTCTTCCACCATGGCAGTTGTTGCGGCCTCAATTTAACTTTTACCTACCTTATCCACAAGGTTGGAATGGTCCATCTTATGATCATATGGCCACTCTCCCTCATGCTGCAACACAAGTTGGTCCTTCAATATCAACCTCACAAATCAATCATCTACATCAGCCACATCAATCTTCTCATCAAACTCCTTGGTATCCAACACAATTTCCTGTTCAATCCACCCTCCACCCTAACCATAATAAAGCAGTACAGTATGCTTACAGTGTTGAACTGCAAAATGTTCCTACACTTCCCTCTTGTTCTACCTCATCTACACCATTGCAAAAAGGTTGTGCGTTGTTGTAGCAATTCCATACAAGGTCTGAACATGTTTCAAATCCAAGTTTTGCAGATGGAGTTTCTTCTAGTCCTCATAAGAAAGCAGACAAGATCAACAAGACACACGTGATATTTGATGGAGAACAATCATTGGAACCAAAAGCATCATTCACATCATTAGATCTGGAAATCTTATGCATTGAGAAAGATCAGTTTAATAAGGATCTTCATGGTATAACATCCTGTTGGCCTGATTTTATGAATCAGAGACAATAAGGAGGTTTTGTCCACACAATCAGCTTAAAACAGCATCCGGTATGTTTGGATTAACAAAACCTCGCAGGTTATGGTCTTGCTACCAGCTAGTTTGTCTCTTAGGGAAAACTTAAAACTAGCAAAATCTAACCTACTCTAATATTTATCCTACCTAAATACCTAAAATATCCTAAGGTTGCTTTCTTAAGGAAAGACTTCGATTTTGGGAAGTTTTCTAAATATGAAAACTTATGTAAAGTATGCAGAATGATTTAACAGTGCTAATTAAACTTAAAAATAAAATTTAAAAAAAACTAATTAATTTATCTATCCTATTTAACCCTATCTCAGCTGAGAGCAAATTTGAGACTATATTAATTATTAATCAATAACAAAAAAACTAAAGCATGATCTAAACAAACATATTTAAATCATAACAAAAGCCACTCTGCTATATAATAATAGAAATGAAATTTAACCTATAAACACATAGTCAATTTCAACTTCCTAAAACTGATTAATAATTAATGATCAAGATAGTCATTTGAATTTGAGATAATGCTTATTTAAAGTCACTGTTAACATACAAATGAGATTTTAAATAAGCAGAAAAATATATCATTAAAACTTATGTTTATAGTAAACACACTAATAAACAAAACCATAATGAAATATTTATTCAAAAACACTAACTTGAACTGATGAAGTGAAATAGATGATTGAACATCAGTATGTCATAGCAATACTGAGTCAATATATAAGCAGAAAACAACACACTGAAATATATATATATATAAAATCCAAAAAACGAAATACCAGTCACAGTATTTGTTTGCAGATGTCCAGTATCATTCACATTAAAGCTTCAACTCCAAGTATGATATGGTACTAGTAACAACATATATTTCAAAATACGTTTTCTATGCACACTCCATCCTCTCGAGTTCATTAAAACTCTTCCCTTATATACTATCAAGATTCAGTTTTCCTCTATAAATGTTGCATGCAACATTATAGGGATTGTTTAACCAAAAAGGGAATCTAATTACACCTACTACTAAAAATAGAAATCGACTGGCCTGAGTCGAGGCATTCCAGAAAGTTCTTGATCATTGACAAAACTCCAGCTCACAACCAAACAGCCACATCTCCAAGCTATTGTATGATCATGTCGTATACTTCTGGAAAAAGAGTGATGATAAAACTTCCTGCATTGAAGTCAATCAAAGCATCTTATTAAAATAAATTTAATACACAGCTAACAGAAATAACTTAAAATTTTAAATGCATGCCTGTTAAATCTCCGATTTTACAGGCATGCAAAATCGAAATGACCATTACCTGTCATGCTACGGCATATGAGATGAGAAAACCATTTAAGTTTCATTATGAAGAGCGACTACTCTTCTAGCTTCGGCAAGTTTATCCTTCAACCTGATAATTTTAATATTTTGTTTTTCAATTCGTTCCAGTAGCAGCTGATTTGTACTTAAAATTGATTTCTAGGACTTTTTGTATTGATTCTTATTAATGTTCACCTTTTTCCACCTATCAATCCATTCTAGCAATTCTTTTCTGAAAGTTTTGTTTTCTTCTTCCAATAAGGCTGTACTTGATAGACACTATTTGAGCTTTCCTTTGAACTCTGTGATTTTATCTTGATAGACATTTCCTAACACCTGTTGTATGGTTTCATCTTCTTTATTTACTTGAGGAGAACGAGGACTGTCGCTATACTGACTGTGTAATGGTTCAAGATCTACAATGTTTGCATTTGTTTTTGATTGGATGCGTTCGACATCATCTGATTGCACATCACTTCCCCGTGCAGTAGCAGAATCCCCTACATCCATTGTGTTAGGGACAAACAACGGAATATCATCCTCAATATTTACAACTGTAGGTTTAGTAGCTGTAGATTTGGAAGTCTGTTGATCAGTCCTATATCCTGAAATCGAATGAATACTATGCATGCTCCTTGCCAACTCTTCGCGAAAATGATAAGTTTTCAAAACTCAACCCTTCTTTGTCACAACAAACCTAAGCCAAATGATTTAACTTATGCATAGAATCTTTATCGCATTCATCAGGTTTATCTGCTTCATCATTTTTATCAATTTCACCTTCGGCTAATCCTTCTTTTAGTTTTGCAGGGTTGCCATCATTCTTACCAGGTTCAGGTTTATCCAAGATTTCCCTAGAATAGCAAGGAACTAAAACCCTATCACCATTTTCATTAATCTCATTATCTATGGGCATGTTTATGACCTCTGGTTCCTTAACCTCTGAGCTATTAACCTCAGGATTTGTGACCTTTCGTCTTCTACGAGTTCGTGGAGATGGATTGGGCCAGTACTGTGTCGGTCCTAATTGACAATCAACTAGAAACTTATCCCAAGACACACCTTTAGCAGATAATTGGAATTGCAGTAATATTTTGATCAACCCATGGTGACAAAGACTACTTTCAGGGTTATTGAAATTCCTAACAGACTGTGACATTTTCTTAAGACTTTGCCAAAGATAGAAGGGCAAATTAAGTTTACAACCCTTTACTGCTAACAGTAACCGTAAATGATACAAGTGCAAATGGGAATAGCGTCCACAATAGGTCACGTACCTTACTAGGATTTCATAGTAAACTCTCCATTCGGGCTTCAGAAATTTCACATGGATGCCTATCCTCAACTTCGTTTTATCCGGTAATGGCAGTAACAAAGCCAAGGATTTCTTCTTGTTGACCATAGTGCCCTTAAACCAGCGTTCTCCCACCTGTGGGAGTTTCGTAGCTTCAACAATTTTATCTTCGTTGATAACAAACTCGAAACCTCCAATTCGCACCCTGTAATCTTCAAAAATATTTGCGAACATATTAGTAATTTCCACATGGTGACCATCAAAACACCTAAAGAAATTTACCCATCCCATTTTCTCGAATCTCTTGGCAACTTCTTGGTTAGCTTCAATAAGTTCAAACCCTGAAATCTCAAAATGATTCAGAGGAGACATGGTTTCTCCAGCACTTTCTGGGCTTTGACTCGAAATGAATGGGGAAGTGAAAACAGAGGGAATAGGTATCCATACACACGACATGATGGATAACCTTCACATGCTTCAAATCTAATTGGGGATCTAATCTCTGAACCTGCCATTTTAGCGGGATTTTGTGCAGTGATAAATGTTACAACTTCACACTATACCATGATTTATGCCAGTTTATCTACGTTTGACCATGTCTGTTAGTGATAACCACTTAACTTGGTCAACCAGAGATATGGTGACTGATAGAATCATCATTTCGACCATTGATTATTGACAGTGGTTCATAATTAAGAGGTACAACGACGAAAATTGAAATGACCATCAGCATTTAACACTGTCAACACGACGTTTCCATATGCATACAACTGTCGACTCTATCAAGGGGTGAAGGCCACATTTTCATACCAGCTCATTAATCCAAATGATAACCGTTTATCGATCTGACAAATGGCTTCTTGTATGACCAGCTAATCCAAATAATCATCATGTTACGTAAGGTGATCAAATCGCACTCCCAATTAACAATGCTTTTGATAGAATAACTAGATTAATATCTAAGCCATATATTTATGCTATGTATGTACAAGACTAAGGTTTAAGCCTTTCAAACATCCTATCGACACATATATACCATCATATAGGATATTTATCATAAGTAAAAGTTTCCTATACAAACATCATTTATCCATTAACCATCATATTTATAAAGTTCATAATAGGGTATTACATGTGATGTTAACTTTCGAAATTCTCTTAGTCTTAGGACTAATAATACCCTATTTAGCATACAATGTGTTTTATGAAATTTCTCTTGGCACAAATCCCTTAAGTCACATAAATTCATTTTGATGATTTCGATAACTTAATGAAAATTTATGAAACTTATCTGACAGTTGTCTAAAAGCCAAGTTTTATGATCAAGTTTCTTTCAGCTCTAGAATCATTAAATCACTTTCCTTTGATTGAGACTACCTTCAGAATCAAAGATTCTGAAGGTGCTCTTTCATAATTTTTAAATTGATAAACCACAAGAAGAGCTGATCTCTCTTCATTTTGTCAAGAAATGAAGAGGTTGTTGCTGGCTGCCAACAAATGGTGACGACCTGGGTGAACTAGTTATCTCTGCTTAAACAAGATGATCAAAGTGAAATCTTAAAAATCTGTTAAAAATAATCAAAATCCTTTATTCATGTCAAACCTTTATTTATTCAAATTCATAAGTATAACTCAGAAATATTTCATCTTTTGAAACAAACATTTGATCAGAGATAGGCTTACAAATATCTTCATCGAAACAAGTACTTCTTATTAAAGATGATCTTACCATCAGCATATAATACTGCTCTTCTGAAAAATTTCTAGAACCTGTTCCATAGCATGATAATTTTATTTTTTCTTACTTTTGCTGTTCTTTTTTTTTTTAAACAATAATTCTGTCTGAAGACTACTATCTGGGTTTGATATCCCAATGTGATAGTATCATTCACGAGAGTTGTCTGAAATAAGCAGACCGACTCGTGATGAGATCTCCTGTCTTTTAATTTCTTTAAAATCAAAAGCCATCACCCTGGTGATCAGAAATGAATTTATTCCATGCAACACTGATGATCATGATTAGGCCGGCTCATTACTGAGACCTCCTATTCTTTAGACAAAAGTTATGTTTTTATTGCAATTTTCATTATTTTTCTTTTTTCTTTTTGTTACAAAATGAGAGATCATTACCTAGCATGGTAACCAAATGGTAATGTCAGTCATTAATATCACCAGAAAATGAATCAGCTGGCTCGTGATGAGACCCCTTATCTTTTGGTTTCAAAACCAAAAGCCATTACTAGTTTCCTAATAATGTCATACCAATGATATTTGTGATTCTAATTGGACCGGCTCATTACTGAGACCTTCCGTCTCTCACTTTAGCTTCTTATTGACTGGAACAGATGCTAGACAGTTCTCAAATGATAAAAGTTTTCTAAGATTGATGATAGAGATCTATAAATATTTTTCAAAAGTACAAGCTTCGAAAAAGATATATAATAAACTATCCCTATTTAAGAAGATAACAAGATGAAGAAAAATCCGAGAAACACTTATAAATAGAAATAATGAAGGTCTTTTACAAATTCAAGAAATTTTGATCAATCTGAACAAATTTTAAAGGATTTCAGTCTAAAATCATAATTTTAGAGACTGATGAGTAAACTAATCTTATTCATTTACATTAATTACAATTGTTAATTACATATTTCTGTCTAAAGACTGGTTATATACACAAATTTTAACAATCTGAAATATTTGACTTTGACAGAAATTTGATTCATATACAGTTTGCTAGTTTATATACAGGAATACAAATTTATTTACAAACAGCAAGTAAGTATATACATTTTTAGGCAGCAAAATATCAACAGAAATATTTTTTAAGAATTAGTCCATTCACAGGGAATGCCTCAGACTGTCCTTCAAGCGTTTGCAATCGAAAGGTACTTGGACCTATTTTTTAAGAAATAACAAAGGGACCTAACCACAGTTTCTGAAACTTAGTATGATCACCCTTATCTTCATGAGCTTTATCCCATTTTAAGACTAGCTCTCCTACCTGAAATTATCGATTAGAACTGAAAGATTGGTCAAACCATGATTTTACAATCTGTTGGTGTTTGTTAAAGTGCTATTTTGACTTCTCCCTGTCTTCTTCTAATTTTAACAATGCATTAATTCTTTTTTCCATTGCTGGGCATTCTTCTTCCTGGACAGACTGAGCTAACTGTAACGAAGGTAGGAACAAATTTGGTGAAAGAATAGCTTCAGTTCCATATACTAAGAAAAATGGTGAGTTACCTATCGCAGCTTTAGGAGTTACTCTGTCTGCCCAAAGAGCATTGACCAATTCTGTATGCCAATTCCGATGATGAACTGAAACAGTTCTTTTAAGAATTTTCAATAAATTTTTATTTGTTGATTCAGCCAGACCATTCCCATGAGGATGGTAATTAGCTAAATATCTGATTCTTATTCCTTTTTCTAATGCAAACTGAGTCAATTCAATTGATGAAAAATATGATGCATTATCGAAAACGAGGGAATCAGGAATACCAAATCTTGTTATAATAAAGAATTCCAAAAATAGTATAACCTGATTGGTATTCACAACTTTTAACGGTGCAGCTTCAGCCCAACGAGTGAAATAATCAGTTTCAGTTATTATATACTTATGTTTCATTGATGAGGGAGGGTTTATTGGACCTACTATATCGATACCCCATTGCTGAAAAGGTCTTTCAGTTGAAACAGGTTGTAAAGGGAAAGCAGATTTTTTCACCCTTCCTGCAGCAAGTTGACACTCTTGACATTTTCTGATGAAGGTATAAGAATCTCAAAACAAGGTAGGCCAATAATAACCAGCCCTGAGAATTTTGTGAGCAGTGGTCTCTCCACCAAAATGACCACTTGGTGGTCCAGAATGCAATTCTTTCAGAATTGTTTCGGTTTCATCTTTATCTAAACATCGAAGGTATCCTCTGTCTGAGTTTTTTCTAAAAAGGATATTATCAATTAATAAGTACGGAATAGACTTCAATCTCAGTGCTCTTTTCTTCCTTGGTTCTAAGTAATCAGGGGCAGTCCCCATTTCCAAAAGTAACCGTATGTCTGTGTACCAAGAATCTTGAGGAGGTGGATAAAAATAAATCTCTCTGATAAGTAAAACTTCATCAATAACAGTTTCAGCTTTATCATCAGGAAAATGAGCAGCTTCAGCGGCTAATTTACATAACCCTTGACCTTTGATTATCGTTGAAGGTTTGATTTCTAAGTCATATTCCTGAAGAGCTGTCATCCAAGGTGCTCTTTTTTCTCCTAAATCTTTTTGTACCAACAAATTTCTAACTGAAGAATAAGGGACAATTACTTTCGTTTTAGATTTCAACAAGTAAGGACGAAAATGTTTTACAGCTTTAAAAATGGCAAAAGCTTGTTTATCCACTTCATGATAGTTGAGTTCAGCACCTTTGAAATTTGAACTCATGAACGAAATTGGAACTTCATTATTTTGTTGATTCAATTGAGTTAAAACTGCTGCATATGCAATATCAGAAGCAAAGGTGTATAATATAAACTCCTTCTTAAAATCTGGACTTAGAAGACTAGGAGCTTCTGAAATAGCTTCTAAAATTTTCTGAAAGGATTCTTTTTCAGTTTGTCCCCAATTAAACACAGCATCTTTTTTAATCATTTTCTGCAAAGGACGAATGATCTCTAAAAAACTAGGAATGAATCTCCTAACAAAATTAATTTTCCCTAAGAATGACTGCATTCCTTTCTTGCTGGAAGGAAAAGTAATCTTTGAAATAGCTTGTGTTCTTTCAGGATCAATCATGATTCCGTGTTTCGAGACTACACATCCTAACAAGATACCTTCTGAAACAGCAAATATTGTTTTTTTAGGATTTAAAGATATTCCGAATTTTCTACATCATTCAAATACTTTTCTCAGATGGTTAAGATGATCAGGCCGATGTTTAGAGTAGACAGTAACGTCATCCAAATAGACAACGACTGAATGACTGGTTAAACCTCTAAAAGCAATATCCATTGCTCGTTGAAATGTTGCTCCCGCGTTGATTAACCCAAAAGGCATCTTACGATAGGCATACGTTCCCCATGGAGTTCTAAAATCTATTTTCAGTTGATCATCTGGGGAGACAAGTATTTGGTTGTACCCTGAGAAACCATCAAGGAGAGACAGTATCTCAGACCTAGACACCTTCTGAAGAATTTTTTCCATGGGAGGAACAGGGTAATTATCTTTTTCAGAAGCTTTATTTAAATTTCTAAAATCCACACATAATCTAATATCCCCATTTTTATTTCTAACTGGAACTAAGTTTGCTACCCATTGAGTATGTCTGATAGGAAAAATGATCTTGGCAACTAACAATTTATTTAGTTCTTTTTTGATTGTTAGTTCTAATGATGGGTGATATTTTCTTAACTTCTGCTGAAAGGGCTTTGATTCTTGTTTAATTGGAATTATATGTTGCATGAATTGAGTATTGAATGTGTTTAGGTCATCATATGTCCATGCAAATATATCTTTAAACTCCTTAAATAATTTTATGAAAGCTGTTTTTTCTACAGGATTACAATCTATTCCTAGATTTACAGTTTGGGGATTTGATTATGTTCCCAAATTGATGTTTTCATATTTCATCCGAGAGATGTTTGTTTTACAATTAGGAACAGACTTAAACTTATCCTGCAGATCAAAAAACTTTTCTAATCTTAATACCGAATTGGGAACTGGGTTTACCTGTTCGAAAGCTTTTTCAACTGAACAGAAATCATTTATTACCGAAAAATCCCGCAGATTATCGTCATGAGTGACTTGATCTATTGCTGAATATTTAAAAATATCCTCGTTTGTTAGAAAATGTAATACCTGCGTATCATTGTCAAACACACACCAGTTAAAAATATTATCTGGTATGGAGGGCCTAAAAATCAATTCAATAGAAAAGAAATCTGGTGTAAGATTTTCTGAAGGAATTAACTTGGATGCTACATTTGCCAATAGATCTGCTTCTTGATTTTGATTTCTAGGAACAGAATTTATGTTAAATGCATCAAAATGTGTAATCAGATTCCATACCTCTTTCTGATAACTCTGTGAATGCTCATATAAACAGTGAATGGAATTACGAACCTGTCTAACTATGATCTCAGAATCGCCATAAACAATTATCTCTTTGATGCCCAAATCCATTGCCTTTTTCAAACCTTGTATCAAAGCTTCATATTCAACTGTGTTATTTGTACAACTAAATTCCATTCTACAAGCCATATAGGTTTTATTACCTTGAGGATCTATCAATAAACAGCCAGCTCCTGCTCCTTCTTTAGATTTTGCACCATCAAAGTATAAAGTCCAAATAGAACTATGTGCAATTACCTTGCTCTCTATGATATTTACAATATTTACATTATTTACATCACTGATGGTTTTCTTGAGTGAATGATTAGGAGACACAGATGTTATATTACAAATTTCAGATTGCTGATTATTTTCAAACAGAGTGGAATTTTCAGCTTTGAAATTTCCAAATCCTAATTCATACATGTAGTTTCCCATAATAGAATCAGAAAATAACACAGGTTCACTAGGATCATGCAGTTCTGTAACAATATGTTTCATATACCGTTCTCTATGTATTTTTATCTGATTTGATTTTCCGTTCTTAGGTAACCACAACGTTGACCAATCAGTAGCAAAGAAACCGTTCAGCTGTTGAGACCAATCTCTACTTAAGAACAATCCATATACATCTGGAATATCAGCAACAACAATGTCTATGATTTGATAAACTGAAGGGTTACAAGCGATTCTAACTAAGACATCCTTCATTTCTCCAACAACCTTTACGTTTGTTCTATCTAATTGAGTTATTTGCGAATTAGATGGAACAAATTTTCCATTCAATTTCTTACATCAGATAAAGGCATAACATTAGATGATGCTCCTGAATCTACCATGCAGTTGTGAACATTCCTATTGAAAATTTCAAAGGTAAGTAAAAATGGAGGTGTTGTTGACTTAGAATTTTTACCTATCAATGAAGCTTTGTCAGCTACTGCTTTTTCTTTTTCAGTTACTGTTGGATCATTGTTAAAACTGTTTGCAGCAACGTTTTGTTTTGCATTAGGAACAATTGAACTCACTGCAGGATTTATAATATGACTATTAGGCATTGGGTAAATTTGAAGAAGATCGTACATACTAATGTTTGCACGTGTCTTCTTTAAATCTTCGATTATATCATATTGTAGATCCAATTTTGGAGCATGTTGGATAGTTTGAGTACTCTTAGTGGGCAGAGTTTTCTTGCCAGATTGAGTTTGTTTGTTTGGTTGTGAATTATCAGTATTTGAGCTTGAAGCACCTGGAGTGTTTGTAGTTTCTTTACTACGAGTATTATACGCATGTTGTCCTGAAGGTGGGTTTCTATTTTAATGTTATTTCACAACACTATCTCAAAAATGACCGTTAAGTTGTTGAGGTTCTTCTGATTCTTCATCATTCTCTGATTCCTCTTCTTCTTCGTTTTCATTCATCTCTTGATTAGGAGTTTCAGACAAAGATAGAACAGCTCGAATTGTGTTAAAGATTTCTTCATTAGTAGCTATGTCGGGGGGTGTATTTTTATTATTTGTGTTTGGGTTTTGTCTAAATTGATTTCTGAAATAACCCCTAGAAGGAGAAGCTTCAGAGTTAGTCTTTTTTAACCCTATAACTTCATTGGTTAATGTTCGAATAGCGTGCTGTAACTGTTCTACATCGAATGCTTTATCTTTATCTGAACTAGACTTTTCTGTTTTTCTTCGCGGAAAAGAATCAGATTTCCCACTTTTATCTGGTTCATAAGACATGAAATCTTTTTCTACTTTAATTTCTTCCTCAAATGTTTCTATCAGCGTTGTTTTTCCAGCTCTTTTCACAAACATTCTGGAATTCCTAGGTAAGGCTGATGTATAATTTTCAATAATTATATCTTCCGGAGGTTGAGAAGCAACTGGAATTTTATTTTTTAAAATTAGAAACCTTTGATTGAAATCTTTGATTCTTTCTTTAGGATCCATTTTAATTCTATATAACTCTAGGGCTAAAAGAGCAGGTGTTTTATCTTCCCCGAATTTATCTAGAAAAGCTTTATTAAATTCCTCCCAATTTGTAATAGATCCTTGTAATAATGAAAAGTAACAGGTAGAAGCTCTTCCTTCAAAGGTGAGAGGAAACAATCGACAAACAACATCTTCATGCTGAACATTCAAAGTTTGAACGGCCAACATGAATTTATCAATATGCACCTCTGCAGGTTCTTTGTCATCTAGGTTAAACTTAGGAATAATTTTATCTGAATGTTTTGGCAATGGGTGCTGTACCCCAGGAACTGCTACAACAGCTACCCTTAACCAAGGGAGTTGTGGATTAGGTGGAGGGGGTGGAGGATTACATCCTCCTCCTACATTTCTTGCCATTGGACTTCCTTGAGAACTAGAAGAAATTCTTGAATTGGAAGGTATTGGACTATCAGGTGGAGACTTAGGAGGAGAAGATGGTTGATTAGAACCACTTCCTACAATTAGTCTTCTAGCAGTATTGGTTTGTGTAATCTGTCGTTGATGTCTTTCAACCTGATGATGAGGAGTACTACCATTTATCTCCAAATCTTGCATAACTATGGTCAATTGTGGATTTTGTCGCTGTTGTCTAGGAAGACCATAATCTATTGGAGAAATACCTAACTGATTAGCGTAAGCTCTAGTAAGGATATGTCTGGATTCTTCTAGAGTTTGAGCACTTTGTGCGGGAGTAAAGGGAGAAGTAACAGGATCACGTTCGAGGATATTCCTAACAGTTTCTATAAAAGGTGATCTATTGACTTCTGGAGATTGTTGGCTGGTTGGAAATGTTTCATTAGTTTCACCTGCCATAACTTAATTCAGGCCCTCCTTCTAGCGCAATTTGTTGGCCTGATTTTATGAATCAGAGCCAATAAGGAGGTTTTGTCCACACAATCAGCTTAAAGCAGCGTCCGGTATGTTTGGATTAACAAAACCTCACAGGTTATGGTCCTGCTACCAGCTAGTTTGTCTCTTAGGGAAAACTTAAAACTAGCAAAATCTAACCTACTCTAATATTTATCCTACCTAAATACCTAAAATATCCTAAGGTTGCTTTCTTAAGGAAAGAATTCGATTTTGGGAAGTTTTCTAAATATGAAAACTTATGTAAAGTATGCAGAATGATTTAACAGTGCTAATTAAACTTAAAAATAAAATTTAAAAAAAACTAATTAATTTATCTATCCTATTTAACCCTATCTCAGCTGAGAGCAAATTTGAGACTATATTAATTATTAATCAATAACAGAAAAACTAAAGCATGATCTAAACAAACATATTTAAATCATAACAAAAGCCACTCTGCTATATAATAATAGAAATGAAATTTAACCTATAAACACATAGTCAATTTCAATTTCCTAAAACTGATTAATAATTAATGATCAAGATAGTCATTTGAATTTGAGATAATGCTTATTTAAAGTCACTGTTAACATACAAATGAGATTTTAAATA
>LPNX011166548.1:97295-113184 GCA_001517045.1 Pseudotsuga menziesii
GTAACGACATATATTTCAAAATAAGTTTTCTATGCACACTCCATCCTCTCGAGTTCATCAAAACTCTTCCCTTATATACTATCAAGATTTAGTTTTCCTCTATAAATGTTGCATGCAACATTATAGGGATTGTTTAACCAAAAAGGGCATCTAATTACACCTACTACTAAAAATAGAAATCGACTGGCCTGAGTCGAGGCATTCCAGAAAGTTCTTGATCATTGACAAAACTCCAGCTCACAACCAAACAGCCACATCTCCAAGCTATTGTATGATCATGTCGTAT
The DNA here is from genome assembly GCA_001517045.1 of Pseudotsuga menziesii. NCBI lineage: Eukaryota > Viridiplantae > Streptophyta > Pinopsida > Pinales > Pinaceae > Pseudotsuga > Pseudotsuga menziesii. The sequence continues at coordinate 97,582 of LPNX011166548.1, forward strand.
ACTTCTGGAAAAAGAGTGATGATAAAAATTCCTGCATTGAAGTCAATCAAAGCATCTTATTAAAATCAATTTAATACACAGCTAACAGAAATAACTTAAAATTTTAAATGCATGCCTATTAAATCTCTGATTTTACAGGCATGCAAAATCGAAATCACCATTACCTATTATGCTGCGACATATGAGATGAGAAAACCATTTAAGTTTCATTATGAAGAGCGACTACTCTTCTAGCTTCGGCTAGTTTAGCCTTCAACCTGATAATTTTAATATTTTGTTTTTCAATTCGTTCCAGTAGCAGCTGATTTGTACTTAAAATTGATTTCTTGGACTTTTTGTATTGATTCTTCTTAATGTTCACCTTTTTCCACCTATCAATCCATTTTAGCAATTCTTTTTGAAAGTTTTGTTTTCTTCTTCCAATAAGGCTGTACTTGATAGACACTGTTTGAGCTTTCCTTTGAACTTTGTGATTTTATCTTGATAAACATTGCCTAACACCTGTTGCAGGGTTTCGTCTTCTTTATTTACCTGAGGAGAACGAGGACTGTCGCTATGCTGACTGTGTAATGGTTCAAGATCTACAATGTTTGCATTTGTTTTTGATTGGATGCCTTCGACATCATCTGATTGCACATTACTTCCCTGCGCAGTAGCAAAATTCCCTACATCCATTGTGTTAGGGACAGACAACGGAATATCGTCCTCAATATTTACAACTGTAGGTTTAGTAGCTGTAGATTTGGAACTCTGTTGATCAGTCCTATATCCTGAAATCGAATGAATACTATGCATGCTCCTTGTGACTCTTCGCGAAAACGATAAGTTTTCAAAACGCAACCCTTCTTTGTCACAACAAACCTGAGCCAAATGATTTAACTTATGCATAGAATCTTTATCGCATTCATCAGGTTTATCTGCTTCATCATTTTTATCAATTTCACCTTCGGCTAATCCTTCTTTTAGTTTTGCAGGGTTGCCATCATTCTTACCAGGTTCAGGTTTATCCAAGATTTCCCTAGAATCGCAAGGAACTGAAACCCTATCACCATTTTCATTAATCTCATTATCTATGGGCATGTTTACGACCTCTGGTTCCTTAACCTCTGAGCTATTAACCTCAGGATTTGTGACCTTTCGTCTTCTACGAGTTCGTGGAGATGGATTGGGCCAGTACTGTGTCGGTCCTAATTGACAATCAACTAGAAACTTATCCCAAGACACACCTTTAGCAGATAATTGGAATTGCAGTAATATTTTGATCAACCCATGGTGACAAAGACTACTGTCAGGGTTATTGAAATTCCTAACAGACTGTGACATTTTCTTAAGACTTTTCCAAAGATAGAAGGGCAAATTAAGTTTACAGCCCTTTACTGCTAACAGTAACCGTAAATGATACAAGTGCAAATGGGAATAGCGTCCACAACAGGTCACGTACCTTACTAAGATTTCATAGTAAACTCTCCATTCGGGCTTCCGAAATTTCACAGGGACGCCTATCCTCAACTTCGTTTTATCCGGTAATGGCAGTAACAAAGCCAAGCACTTCTTCTTAATGACCATAGTGCCCTTAAACCAGCATTCTCCCACCTGTGGGAGTTTCGTAGCTTCAACAATTTTATCTTCGTTGATAACAAAATCGAAACCTCCAATTCACACCCTGTCATCTTCAAAACTCTTTGTGAACATCTTAGTAATTTCCACAGGGTGACCATCAAAACACCTAAAGAAATTTACCCATCCCATTTTCTCGAATCTCTTGGCAACTTCCTGGTTAGCTTCAATAAGTTCAAACCCTGAAATCTCAAAACGATTCAGAGGAGACATGGTTTCTCCAGCACTTTCTGGGCTTCGACTCGAAATGAATGGGGAAGTGAAAACAGAGGGAATAGGTATCCACACACACGACATGATGGATAACCTTCACATGCTTCAAATCTAATCGGGGATCTAATCTCTGAACCTGCCATTTTAGCGGGATTTTAAGCAGTGATAAATGTTACAACTTCACACTATACCATGATTTATGCCAATTTATCTACGTTTGACTATGTCTGTTAGTGATAACCACTTAACTTGGCGAACCAGAGATACGATGACTGATAGAATCATCATTTCGACCATTGATTATTGATAGTGGTTCATAATTAAGAGGTACAACGACGAAAATTGAAATGACCATCAGCATTTAACACTGTCAACACGACGTTTCCATATGCATACAACTGTCGACTCTATCAAGGGGTGAAGGCCACGTTTTCATACCAGCTCATTAATTCAAATGATAACCGTTTATCGATCTGACAAATGGCTTCTTGTATGACCAGCTAATCCAAATAATCATCATGTTACGTAAGGTGATCAAATCGCACTCCCAATTAACAATGCTTTTGATAGAATAACTAGATTAATATCTAAGCCATATATTTATGCTATGTATGTACAAGACTAAGGTTTAAGCCTTTCAAACATCCTATCGACACATATATACCATCATATAGGATATTTATCATAAGTAAAAGTTTCCTATACAAACATCATTTATCCATTAACCATCATATTTATAAAGTTCATAATAGGGTATTACATGTGATGTTAACTTTCGAAATTCTCTTAGTCTTAGGACTAATAATACCCTATTTAACATACAATGTGTTTTATGAAATTTCTCTTGGCACAAATCCCTTAAGTCACATAAATTCATTTTGATGATTTCGATAACTTAATGAAAATTTACGAAACTTATCTGACAGTTGTCTAAAAGCCAAGTTTTATGATCAAGTTTCTTTCAGCTCTAGAATCATTAAATCACTTTCCTTTGATTGAGAGTACCTTCAGAATCAAAGATTCTGAAGGTGCTCTTTCATAATTTTTAAATTGATAAACCACATGAAGAGCTGATCTCTCTTCATTTTGTCAAGAAATGAAGAGGTTGTTGCTGGTTGCCAACACATCCATGAGCAATCAAGGGAACAAAGACTATATTGAAGCTTGGTTTCAATCTGTTATCGGTCTACAACATCATTCCATGCTTCACCAATTCTTGGCACCATCATTTGAAGGGAAGTTCTCTCATATCCTAGAATTCATAAAGTTATATTTTTCTATTGGGAGTATGAGCATGCTTGAGTCACTTTTTCAAAAATGGCTCCATTGGAAATATGCATACACTTAAACAATTTTTATATTTCCAAGTAGAATAGGGTAGGATAGAATATCAGAATAAAACCATGCTTTTGTTTGGCTTTTTATTTTTTTTTATTTTTGAATAAGTATGCTCTCTTCCTGCGCCTTGATGCAATCCGGAAGATCAGAAAGTAGAAAGATGAAGAATGGGTATGAGATGTTTTCATGAATGCTTTGGAATTGTTGACTATTTGAACAAAAATGCTTAAGTCATTTTTGTCATCAATTTCCCAATTTTGATTTGTCCCACTTTCTCCTTTAGATCGGTAAAGTTGCAACGATTATCCACTTGATATTTCAGGATGGAGGAGCGCACCCAACCCAGCTGTGTGTTGAACAACTGCGCGTTGAATAACCATTTGAGTATAGCTGCGCATTGAACAGCTTGCATGTTGAACAGCTGCGCGTTGAACAACCATTTGAGTATAGCTGCGCATTGAACAGCCTGCGCGTTGAACAACCATTGGAGTATAGCTGCGCATTGAACAGCCTATGTGTTGAACAGCCATTTGAGTGTAGCTATGCGTGCCTGCTACTTCCATGAATGTAGCTGCACGTTGAACAGCCTGCAATGCCGTTGCTACTTGCCTAACATTTTGGCGTCTCAAAGGTATAAAATTTCGGCATTCCTCCCTATCTCTTTCTCATTGTTTGGGAAAGTGTTGCTGATTAAGGTGAGACTGCATGCAACCATCTCAGATATTAATAATTATGCTCAATATTGCAACAAACCAGGGTATTCCAGTGGGTTTAGAATTTTGTTTTTTCATGATCATTTTTTTCACATGATTGAATTAAAGGTGAGCTATTTGAATTATGTTTCTCTCATGCCATAAACTTAACGAAAGCAAAATAACCCTGAGAAAGAATCCCTACAAATGCGCATAAACCACATCTTGATCCTCATGAACACTTGCACACAATAATTTATGAGTGCCGTACTTTGTTTAATTGATTGATGTGTTTGTGCACAAAGCATATTACAGGTTGTTATTTGTAAGAGGGAGTTGAATGCTTTGAATATTTTATCTAACGATGTACAGGTTGATTATGCAAAGCAGCAATTGTGATTAATGCCCCAAATCAGTGAAACTCCTACTCTGAACATTCGATAGTGGACCTCAGCCACACATTTACACTTTTCGAATTTTAGAGACCATATTGCTCTTACAAATTGTAAAACTAACGCAAATGGGCATTCTCTAATTCCTGAACACAATGTGCTTAATGTTAATTTATCATTCTTAAAGTCACTTCATGCAGTAATTGATGATTACACAAGCGCAAAGACACAGGTATACAAATGGAACTCTTCAAGCTTGAAATTTGACATGAATTTGTTAGCTGCAACACCCAGCTGTGATTGATTACTCTCAGCTGTGATTACTCTCAGCTACAACAGTGAGCTGCAACACTGGCTGTGACTGTGCTACAGGTAAAAATTTATGAGTTTGAGATATGTGTGTGTTGCACATCATGATATGTCTTTAGTTTTTTTTTCCATAAAATGCACATGCTTTATTTCAACATTATGTCATTTTTAAGAGTTGCAGCTGTGGCTGCAACAAACCATGTAAGTCAATATAGGTGCTCAATGATTGAAATTTTTGGTATGGATGTGTGTTATATTTAAACTTACATAATTAAAAACATCCACACCTATTTCGATCACTTTTTGGGGGTTAAATTTAATTTATTGGATTTTTGTGACATTTTGGCTTGAAAATTTTACTGAAACATAGACGGGACAGTCCATTTTTGGGAGACCAAATGAAATTATTTTTAAAACCTGTTTATATCCCAAGTATCCCTTTGAATATAGTTTCCAAAACAATTTGAATTTTTACTATTGGGTGTCAAACGAAAATTTTATGGCCAAAATACTAAAAGGGTGTCAAGCTAGCAGCTTAGGAACAGAGCTGGGACAATCCATTTTTGGATGCCTTATTGGACATATTTTGCAAACCTGTTTCATTGGTATATTCCCCTATGAATATAGTTTACAATGCAATTTGAATCACTCCATTCCGATGTCATACGCAGATTTTATGACCAAAATACCGACTGCCTGTCCCAAATCTGCATTCCTAAAACTCTATTTTCTAGACTGTTCATTGGCTTATTTGACCCATCAATTCTTGTTGGATTCAAAACCTGTTTCTAATAGAGATACCTAAATGAATCTACTTTCATCTCCAATTGGAATCACCTCAATCTGTTTTCAAACAAAAAATCTAAGCCTAAAACCGTGACTGCTGGTCTAGTCCAGAATTCGAAAAGACACCTTGTCATGCAGGCTGTTAATGAGTGATTTGGAAGATCATTGCATAGAATTTTAAAAACTTGATTCTAATGGAAATAGACATATGAATTTAATTTCATTTGGATTTGAAATCACTCAAATTGGACAAGGAACGAAGAAGATATGATCAGAATACCGTTGGTGAGTCTAGATGGACATTACTCTCCCGCAGGTATAAAATGGATTTTGCTTTGTTCACTTTTCTTTGGATTTGTTTTATGAGTAATTGCTTGTTGTTTTTTTCATAAGTTTTGGGTGAAGAGAGACCAATCATCTCTCTTCTTCCATCATCTCATGTTTTATTACAGGCAAATGCTAGGTTTATGCAGGTCCTTGGAAGAAGAAGGTCAATGCATGCACGAATGACTCTTGAAGACTTTTTCTCAAATTGCAAATGGATTGAGCACATAAAAAAAATTGGAGAGATTTATGTGCAAACCATACAGAGTCCAATTTTTCCGAAGTCAAGTCCCATTGCTATATGCCAATAATCATTTTTAGACACCTGTCATCCCACTTGTTGCTGAAAGAAACCCCTCAAGAAGCCAATTTCCCTATGGTAGATTCATTCACCCTCCTCATTTCAAAACCCCAAAAATCCATTCATGTCGAAGTCCCATTTTCCACTGCTTATGTAGTCACCATAACCATTTTATTTTTCATCACTACTACATCATGACTTCACATATACTTTCCGCTTCTGAGTTTCATGTTGGTCCTATTTTTCACTATGATTCTTCACAATCATTTATTTTGTACTCTTATTGGATGATTTGGAATGCATTAAGGTCCACCTTCCAATGGTCTTGTCCCATCGACTCCAACACATCATCTGGGATCAAGATTAGAGTTTTTATAGTGCCCTGGTATCTGCATGAATCAATGGCAGATTTCCTTGTTGTTAATCATGGGGATTCATCAATGCCTCTTGATTGACAAATCTAGCAGGTGACTCGACTCCAGTACATCCATTCGTACCTGTCAAGATACACTAAGGTACTTTAGAGCTCATTGTCATCAAATGTGAGTTTCTTCACATTGGTTAACAACATACATTAATGGCTGGTAATCCAATGATTTCTTTCCATGCTCGACTTCAGCACATTCATTCGCATGGTAAGAATTGTACCTCGGGTTTGTAGCAGCTGAAGATTATGTGATCTAATGGTTTCAACAATGATTTGCAGCATCATTTGTTCAGTAGTTTTACAATTCCTTTCCATTTTCAGTTCAGCAGTTGATTTTCAGAATAAGAGAAAGGACTTTCTGCTTTTATGGTAGAATTTCTGCTCATCAATTGTCTCAGCAGTTAGATCTACATGCAACCAGCACAACATCATGGATCAAATTTAGTCTCATCCAGTTTTAGCTCTCATATACATATGTCTCAGCATCAGACCATCCTACATAGCTCCAGCATACACCAGTCCATTCATGTCAACCAAGGCTTCTATGGAGGTAAAAATTGAGGTAAAATAGCATGACTTTTTGATTTATTAAAGATTTGGGGAAATTTCATGAAGAACCACTAAGCATTAGCCATTTCCATTTTCTAAATAGCCTATTATGTCCATCCATTCCCATCATTTTCCACTCGGTTTTAACACTTCATTATTCATGCACATCCACTTCAAATTCCAACCCAACATCTCACCAACCCAACTGACCAAGCATACCAAAAAAAAAAAGGGGGGGGGGATACCTTATTGTTGTCACATAAGAACCAACAATAGGAAGTTTTGCTGCTGCCACACAAGAACCAGCAGTAAGAAAAGAAGTTTTGCTGTTGCCACACAAGAACCAGTAGTAAGAAATGGTGCTCTATTGCCATATAAAAAATAATGAGGAGAAATAAAGTAACTAATACACATCTTGAAGGAGAAGGATAGGCTGGACATAAGAACCTACAACATGAGAAATTGATGTAGAAGTCATTCCTTCTTAAGAGTATGCTATCACATAAGCACGATAGAAAACAAAGGCATGATTTCTTTGATTTGTTTGCTTTGTTCAGTGGTGCACATAATGGTTCACATCTTCATAAGTCTTGAGCATGAGCATGAGCATGATACATCCACAATGGAAATCTGTAGCAGCATTTTTAAGGTCTGATGTGAAGTGTATCTCAGCAGCATGAAGGTAATGATTACTCTCAACATTGGTCATTTGTCAAAGTTGACAGAATTTCTGAATTGAGTTTGATTGTTGTGGAATGTGCAAAAGAATGTTTGGCATTATTTGAAGTGTTACAAAGCACTCCACGATAAGGACATAACCAAAGAAAATTTTAGCAGCCTTCATTCAACCATGAGAATGGATGAAATTTACTGTGGTTTATTGCAATATAATTTGCCATGAATTTGATGAGAAAATGGTTCTAAAACTATTTTATTTCACATGAATGATAATGCCTGTAGTGAGTTTTGCTTGTGAAGATCACTGGTATTTTTTTTTTGGCACTTGTGACATATGGAGGGTCTACAAATTCTGTGATTATTAGATGATATTTGAGCATCTTGGGTCATCATAAAAGGAAATTTGTAAATGTGATCTCTTGCTGGTATGAAGATTTCCTGTGCATTGTCATTTTATTTTATTATGAGCACTTAACTACAACCATGGGGAATAAAAAAATTGAGCTCACATAGTCAATTTCAAATAGCATACAGTCATTTTTCAGGTAGCCTACAGTCATTTTTATAAGTCAAGGATGTGTTTCCAGCCAGCACATATACAAAAATTGGATGTTGACAGTGATAGTGTAGATACAAGAAAACAACAGCCCCAAAGTTCACTTGATTTCATGAATGGAAGATAAAATACTCAGTTTGGGGGAAATGGCTCTTCACAACTAAGATGACAACTTCTCTTTTGCATGAGGACATGCAACATATTCAGTTTGGGGGAGTGGTTTTTGACATTTTTTTTTATGCATACTCATTTTTATAATCCACAGCTCGCAAAAATAAAGAATTTGATTTAAGGATATCTCACAAACCATGAATTGGATCCTCATGAAATTTGTACAGAAAATGCATAGCAGCATGATGAATAACCATGGCAAGTTTTAGCTCAATCCAGTGTACGATTTTCAAGAAAATGACTATCATCACCTACATCCAATTCGTATTTTTCTCGAAATATGTGATGTGGGTTCATCCAATGTTTGGTGAGAAGATGCACTATAATGGTACTTACCTTCTTGCAAAATTTCAGCCCAACCCAGTTTGTAGTTTTTGAAATATTGGCTCTGGAAGTTCAGCTGCAATACATTGTTTTCATGTTTAAAAGTACAGAATTTGATTTGGGAATATATTTCAATTGGTAAGTTGGATCCTCATTAAATTTGGATAGGGAATGCATAACATCATGAAGAACAACCATGGAAAGTTTCAGCTCAATCCAGTGCTCGGTTTTCGAGAAAATGGCCATAATCACCTACAGCCAATTCGCATTTTTCTCGAAATCCACGATGTGGGTTTGTCTAATTTTTGGCATGGAGATGCAATAGAGTGGTTTCTACCTTTTTGCAAAATTTCAGACCAACCCAGTTCGTCGTTTGGAAGAAAATCACTTTAGAAGTTTCCCATTCAAAAAGGCTAAAATGCCGTAAAATATTGCCGTTTCCCGTTTTCCGGCAGCTGCAACATATTTTCCGGTGGCTGCAACATATTTTCCGGTGGCTGTGACATATTTTTCGGCAACCATTTTCCGACAGCTGCGATATATTTTTCGGCAGCTGTGAGTCCGTCAAATTGGCCGCTCAATTTAGCGTTGTTTCGTCAAATTTGCCGCTAAAACCTTTGCCAACTTCTCTGGTAAAATAAGCTGTGACTTTGCCAAATTTCTACTAAAGAGCTGCGAATCTACTAAATCCTCCACTAAGTGACTCTGCCAATTTGTGTTAATCTCTCTATTTCTTCTAGCTGCAGCTATGCAAATGGTAAAATGAAGGAACAAGTGAATGAGTTTTTCTCAAGTTGGATGCTACATAGGTATTGGGCTGCATGAGGACATGCAACATGTTCAGTTTGGGAGAGATGTCAGGCCTTGGAATTTTCCATTTTTCCATCACTTATCGACATATCTTTCATCCATTTTTTACCATTATTTCTCATTTATCATTCCATTTTTCATCCATTTGTTGTAGCTGCGCATTGAACAGCTGCTACTTCCATTGATGTTTTAAAGTGGTTAATAATGATTATTTTCCCTTATCTTTGATGAATTAAAAGACTATTATGCATAATTTTACTAATGATGGTTTGTAGAGTGAGTTGTCACGTACACGACGCTCATAGCCAGCTGTTACAGCCTTAACCAAAAACGCATGCCACATAGGAACATCTTGATTCGCGTCTTGATTTTCGGGCATATGGAAATGAATCTCAAGAATATGAGACATGGGTTTTGTGCGTCACATCCTCATTTATCTGACTTGCAAGGAAATTGTCAAACAAAGCTAAAGTTTGCGATATGCAGGTGGTTCTTCGAGAGGGTATTTTCTAGATTTGGTGTTGCGGCCGGTTCCAAAGTTGCCAACAGTTACGACCGTGTTTCGGCTGTTGCAGATCACAAGTTAGGGGCTCAGTTATTCATTTCCAGGAGATAATTTTATGTATAAATATGTAATCAATCTCATTGAGAAAAGAGGATGGATGGGAGATTGCTAGATGATAGATTAGGCAGAATAGGAAATGGATGATAGATGTAAGATAGGAGAGAACACAATGTTATGATGTAGAATTTGATCCAGATCTGTTGTAATTCTTCCTTTATGATAATACATGTTGGCAGTTTCTTGATTCTAGAGTTGTAGACTCTTATTGTGGAGATCCAGATCTGCTCAGTGGAGGAAGGGCCCTCTTCCCTGAGCAGATGTTGTTAGTGTTGATTGTAAATGTTTTATTTGGTAGATCTGTTATTTATTAATTCATGCTTTCATTCAGTAGATTTATCATAGTTTTTTTCATATTAATTCATCTTGATAGATCGTTGGCCAATTTAGCATTGCTTTCAGGTTTATGTATTTAGATCTTGTTTTATAATTATTTATTTTGTTGAAGTATGATTAGATTTACAGTGTGATCTTTTGAATGGGCTAAGGATTGATTTACTTTCAAGCAGGTGTGATCTAGTTTATAAATAGATATGATTGCATACCAATAGATAATAATGTCAGGTAGAAATTGTACTTGCATATATTTTGCACGATAGCTTTGAAATAAAAGACTTTCTCGGGTTGACAATAAATCTTGTACACTCTGTATGTTGATAATAATCTACTTGCATATTGGGTGCTCGACAGATATTGCCTCCAAAGCTTCTTTATTCCAGAATAATAAACAATAACAACAATACAATAGCAACAACACCTCAATCCTAGTTCTAACTAGCTTGGAAGAGGTGATCTAAGCTTTATTTATACAAAAAATAGGATATCCATCCTAGGGGGAGAAAATCCCAAGGAGTTAGACCACTACAGCTGAAGGAGAGTCCATTAATGCCGATCCGAAGCTTAACTCAGCCTACTTGTTAGTCGGGGAGGGTGATTGAGCTGACATATCAACCCACAGACTAACACATCAATCCACATGGCTTCTACGAGAGCCCACACATGTTAAGTAGAGACAGGGTGTAATTCCCCATAAAGGAGGCTGAAGTTCAATTCTGGATCTGTCCAGATCACCTCCTTCAGTCAAGGATTTGTCAGATCCAGTCAATCTGGTGCATATCTGATTGATTTCAATCAAATTGGTTGAGAATCCACTGATCTAGGATTTTGGATTTGCTCCATTATTCATCAATTTATTAAATAAAATAATCAATAATTTATTTTTTGGGGCTTTCTAACCTAAGTGATGGAAAATCACTCAAAACTAAGAAATAGTGGTTCCATAGGTTTACTGGGTTCTCTTAGCTTGAAAATGAGCACCTACATGACTAAAAATGATTATTTGGCCCACTTTTATTACAAAACTATTTTTTCCAATTAAACTATTAAAAAATAGCCTATGTTTTGGAAAAAATAAATTTTAATAAAAAACACTGAAAAAATTAAAAAACTTAAAAAAATCGAAAAACCTAGGGGGACTTAGACATATTCATATGACTCGACCATGATGCCTAGCATGTTTATACATTGAGACATAGAATCTAATAACCTCAATAGGCCTAAATGCCAATTCAACTACCCCAACTTTAGAGGTATTGAGTGAAAAACTAAGAAATTATTGGTCGTTTATTCAACAACCAATAATAACCAAGAGAAAAAGCGCCCTGCACTGATCAAATTGACAAATAAAGTCTAAGAGACCGAGTCTTTTATAGACACTATCATGCTAAAAAATTTATTACAATTCCCCCAAGGGGTATGAACATGTGATATAGTACAACAAGCACTTCCTAGAAGTACTTCCGAAGGTCTTCTGAAGTCCAAACAAAAAATATTTGTCCAGTTCACCAGGATCACTTGATAAAAAACCACTAAGTACAACTTAGGTGGTAACATGGCTATTCCAATGCACACTCACAAGTGGTACATCCAAGTGGTATATCAAACCGCCTCATGTCACCTATCCAGAATTTTCCTCTTTAGCCTCGATGCTCCTTAAGTACTTCCAGTTACCCATCCATTATGATGATGGAGTGGAAATATTATTATCTTATAGAAAAAACACAACTACCCATATCATAGATCATATCCATGAACAATGTCATCATTGTAGCTTGTGTAAGATCCAGTTAGATGATACGATTTTCCTAGATTGGTTTCTCAAAAATGTAATCCCCCTCATTTCCAAGGATGTTACATCTGACTGCCCACAAATTGAGGAGGAAGCCATCCTCAAGGAACAATATTTTGATCTCATCTACGCCCAATCGGGTTATCTATACACCATTATATCTGATGCTCCACGTACTGGCTCCTCACATTGAGATATGCCGAGGGCATCCCATGCTACTAATGAAGTCATTGGATCTATTACCCAGCATCCACACCTTTACTCATCCTCTCTTTTGATTCCACCTCATTCTGATAACACCCCTAGTGTTGGAAAACCTAGTTATGCCCCTAATGTTTCATGCATAATGGATCAGTCTAGAGCCACAGCTTCCTATGTGTCTCCCGCACTAGTTCCTCATGTTCACAGAACAAATTTATTAGCACCTACATGTAATGGGGATATGCTAGGCTTCGCATCCCCTCCATATGCTCCTACCTATTTCCCACCACCTGTCAAACCTACACATGCTAGGACACCGACTCATGTTCCCAAAGGACAGGTCTATGCTAAACAGAAGCTCCCTAATCAACTTGCAACTAAAAACCAACAAGGGAAAGGAATACGACAAAGAGGTAGGAATCGAGGAAATAACCAACCTCAAGGAGGTGTACAACAACCTAACACTCCAAACAACAATGGAGCAAATCCCCTTGCACAGAATCCCTAGTGTCCACCTAGACCTGGGAAGAACCCTTAGTTGCAGACTAACCATTTGTGTGCCATTTTCAATACTTACAACCATTACACACATCATTTTCCCCACATGAATTGCGTCTGCAATTTACTACAAACCCATAATCAATGTGACCCCAATGTGCATGCTCTGGCACAACAAAACCCAACACTCCAAGGTCATCCACCTATGGTGCTACAAAATACCTTACCAAACCAAGGGATGGTTGCAACCCAACCCTTGGCACCACCAAATACCACAACCACTTCTGCAGCTCAACCCATTGATCCTAGTGTTCATCACCTTATAACGTTATCATCTGGTGACAACCTACATATTTGGAGAAACTAGTATGGATCCACCATGGAAACTGCTAACCCGTCCACAGAATCTACCTCCACCCCTCTCAATATTTATTTTCACTTACCGAGAAATCCCACAGACGGGACTTCTAAAGTCCTTCAGTTCCATTTGCATCGCATCACAAGCAACCCCACTGTCGGAGCCACTTCCAACTACAGTATAGTCAATGACTTGTCCTAGTCTCCCTCGGCCATGTCTACTCTAGAATTCCTCAAAAATTGTTCAGAATGAAAATATTTTCATTCTGCATTAGGTGTCATCGATCCCTCTGATTCTAGGTTCATTTCTTTCAAATTGGATCAAGGAGAACCCTAGATTCCATCATCCATCGCCTTCCAAGTTTTGGTCACCATTCAGAATTTTGTCATTTATCAATGTATTATCAATGATGTTTCATCCACTTGTGTTATGCCAACCTTCATTTGGTAGAAACTTGGATCCCCAACCCTTCAACCTTCCACAACTTCCATTCATGTCTACGATGGTCGTGCTGCTCACCCTTAGATTGTTCTCAAGAATATCCCCGTCGAGTTAGCTGGGAAAACTGTGTTGATAGAAATTGAGGTTTTCAATGCCCAACTCGATTAAAAACTCCTCCTTGGAAATAGTTATATGTATGCAATGTGATTTGTTTCCTCTACCATATTTTGACTCTAAATTCCCCCCCACGACGAGAATATCGTGGCAATTGACAAAATCATGTATTATGATCCCAAGGGACTTGCTACACTAGAACATGTCCTTCCTAATTTTGACACTACTATTGAAAGTGCTTCCATACCTTATTTTTATGTCATTGGCCCATGATTATTTGTCAATGCTCCTTTGACGGACACATTTTTTTCCTTACCACCCCCTCCTTTGTCGATTGACATATCGGATTTGTGCACTATCACATTCGATAATGTTCCGACCTCCTTGCTACCTTAGTCGTAACCTCAACCAAAACCCTTGAGTAATTGTTGGGTTTCATTCCCTATACACACGATCCCCTTCCTTTTTCCACCATCTGGTATCATGAGTAATCCCGTCATGGCTACTCTCAATCTTTGGAATTTCACTTTGGGGTTTCACTTTGGGTATTCTTGTGTGGTACACCTACTTATGCTTGAACAAACCAATGAGTACCTTCATGATTCTCTAGAAATGATTGAATATGCTAATAATTGATCGAAGTCCCATTATGAATCCGACATTGTAATGTCCCTTTTTCGAAATTTTATTAAATGAACAATCTTTCCACTTTTTCCCCAATTTCTACCTTAACTAGTTTTGATGTCTAGACCTCTAAATTGACCCAAATGCTCCCAAATTTTATCAGAAGGTACATGACTATTATTATAACTTAAATATTATTTTTAGGTATGTTTTATGACCCCCCAATTACTTCTCCAAACTTGTTTAATGTTCTATTCAAAGTAGGATTCTTTACTAGCAAATTGGGGCTCTGATTCCCCTTGGGTAATTGTCGGAAATGGCTTCTCAAATGGTCCCAAAGTCACTCAAATTTCAGAAAAGAGGTAGGGGATGTGTAAGGGAAATTTTCAAAGTCTCATATGCATCATGTTTCATTTTATACATTTTGTTATGACTCTTTCCAAAACAACTCCCAAATCACAATTTCAACCCTTGGGGAAAATGCACCAAATCTTCTCCCAATGCAATAAAAATGAGTAAAATGGGTTCCAATCCTTAAGTACTGAACATGAGAATTGAAATAAACATTAATTAAATTCCATTCATCATACATTTATTAGATATAAATTCCTCCATTTGAAATGATAAGCATTGCAATAGCATATATCAAAATAGAGTGGAAATGGTCATTGTTTGCTCATTAAAAGTCATTTTGACATAAAAACATTGGGTATTTCAACTTGAAACCTCACAAGAGTAAAGAAAAAAGAATATTTACTGATTAAAATCATAAATAGACTAGGAATAGATCTCCCAAAAAGTACATGAGCTCACCCAAGGCGCAATCCCTCCTATTGCCGACTATCACACACCTGGGTTACATGGCAGAAATATTCAAGCCACTCAGTGTGTCCTTGGAGGAAAGTCTCGATTCAAGGCTGTCACCTTGTTCTTGAATCCTCCATTTAGGCTAGCTCCTAATGAAGCCAAGGGGGGTAGACCTTATTAAATTACTATGGCTAATTACTTAGTGTCATGGTGTTATAATGATTAAGTTGTTTAGGAGTTTTGAAGTTAACCACTGAAACCAAAAGATAACAACATGCAAGATTTAAAGCATATAAGCACAGTAATGGCACTCAATATATATA
>LPNX011166548.1:113566-130427 GCA_001517045.1 Pseudotsuga menziesii
ATGAATGTTTTTCAAATGTCTCTTGGTATATTTTAAATTAATGTCGAAAGTGAATGAATTAAATTAGGCGAAAAGGGGACTCCAGATATACCTGAGTGGTACTTGGAGTATGTCCAAAAGTGAACTTTCACAGCTACCCATAAGGTGTTTGTGGGCTCGAATGTATTCTTGGAGACTATTGTTCATAACACACCCGTCAGGGTGTGACAAATATTGATGCCTTGAGGTCACTTTCCATTTGTTCCCACTCCTTTGGGTATTTTTCCACCGCTTACAGTTTTTTCGAGGTGTTGGATTTTTTCCTGATGGTTTGTCAATTTTGGAGGTGAGGAATAATTATTCTAGTCACTCAAGTGCTTTTGATGCAGCTTGAATGATCGAATGAACCACAGCCAAGTACAGATCATACACACTGGAGTCTTCGTTATTTTTAGTAAATTTTAGAAGAGGTGTTCTTGTTAGAAGGAAAACCCTCCAGGAACCTCTTTCGACCCATGTGGACCTCAATCGAGGAATCAAGGAGGATTTTATTTTATTATGATTATCAAAAAAACAATAAATTAAAAATGGAATCAGAGCTACACCAACACTGATTTTCTAATTAGTCCTACCACGCATCTCTTTCCCCTTGTGGGTCGATCAGGAAGTCATGGGGTAAGTAGCATGATTAATTTTGAATGAAAAATATGGAATAATGCAAAATATTATCAAATTATACAATCCTACATGTCAATTCTAAACTAGAATAGAAAAAAGGGAAAAAAAATGAAACGGACGCGAACCCCCCCTAGGGTGATGGGGAGCAGGCTTGAAAGAGCCTACAAAAAAAAGATTTCCTCTTATTATTATTGGTTGCAATATCAACAAACTGAAATATCAGAAACATCTTGGTCCTTATATGGGATGAAACCAATATCTTACAACTTTCCAAAATTTTAAGATTTCAGTCAAAGGGGAGACCCCTAGGGGGATTTGAACGATCCCGAGGCCACTTTCGAACAGAAGCCTCTCTTATTTTCTATTAAAACTGATAAAAAACATTGAGCATTTTAGAATTAAATATTCCCAAAATCAATTTAAGAGTACCTTTGGGTCAGCCTACTTTAACTCAAACAAAACTAAGTTAAAACTAGCTAAATTGATGAAAAAGGAACCAAGGAAAGCAAGATTTCCTTGGGATATTGGCTTGTTGTTTGTGAATCCAATGAAATATGCACTGATTTCTGGATTTAATCTTTTCTAAAATATAAAAGTAAATCTAGAGCATGCAACCTATGGATTATCTTTAACTTGCCATGTAAAACGGACAATTTCCCTAAGCTAGATCTAAAATGCTTAATGATATTTTTTGGAAATGAGATCGAGACTATGAGATTTGAAATAGTAGATATATGTAATTTTTAATTTAATATGACAGATATAAATTATAACAAAGCTTGCAACCAAAGTAACCAATTAAGATTTGAGTTTTTATAAGGAGGAAGAGAGAGGAAGAGTGTTGGTAGCCTTGAAGATCAACCGTGGAGCTTTCAGGTGGAATGCCAAAGGACTATTCCTTTGAATGGTTTTGGAGAGAGTTAAGAATAAAAATATATCAACATCCTCTCCAAGCTAGGAACCTACAACTGAAATCAAAGACTTGTCAAAAATACTTGTGAGATCTGGTTAATACATACACAGAGATTCAGAATAACATGCATATAAACGTATAAAGTATGCTGAATCTAGATCTCTAAACATGCATCAAAGGAAACATATGGCCAATAAAATTATTTAAAATCTTGTTTCCTATCAATATTATAATAAGCTTATTATCAATATTATCAATGAATCCACAAACAATCAACAAATTATGAACATATATATAGGTTACCTCAATAAAACATGGCAATGCTCATCCACACATACAATGATATGACACCGTCTTGCCTCCAAAGATTCTCTTTATTTAAAATGAACAATAACAATAATACAATAGCAACAACACCTCAATCCCAGTTCTAACTATCTTGGAAGAGGTGATCTGAGCTTAATTTATACAAAAAATAGGAGATCCAGCCCACTGCAGCTAAAGGAGAGTCCATTAATGCCTGATCTGAAGCTAAACTGAGCTTCCACTGATCCTACTTGTCAATCAAGGGGCTGATTGAGCTGACACATCAACCTGCTGACTGACACCTCAACCATAGAGCTTCCAGAAGAGTCCACACATGTGGAGGAGAGAGAGAGGGCATAATTCCCCATAAAGAAAGATGAATTTCAACTGTAGATCTGTCCAAATCACCTCCTTTAGTCAAGGATTTGTTAGATCCAGTCAATTTGGTGCTGATCTAACTGATTTCAATCAAATCGATTGAGAATCCACTGATCTAGGATTTTGGATTTTCTTCATTATTCATCAATTTATTACTTAAAATAATTAATAATTGATTTTTTGGGCCTTTTTGACCTGAGTGATGGAAAATCACTCAAAACTAGGAAATAGTGGGTCCATAGGTTTACTGGGTGCTCTTAGCTTTAAAATGAGCACCTACATGACTGAAACTGACTTCCAAGCCCACTTTTATTACAAAACCAAATTTTCCAATTAAACTATTAAAAAATAGCCTAAGTTTTGGAAAACTTAAATTTTAATAAAAAACACTGAAAAAATTTAAAAATTTAAAAAAATTAAAAAACCTAGGGGGACTTAAACATGTTCATATGACTCGACCATGATTCCTAGCATGTTTATACATTGACACATAGACTCTAATAACCTCAATAAGCCTAAATGCCAAGCCAACCACCCCAAATTTGGAGGTACTGAGTGAAAAAATCAGAAATTATCAGTCACTTATTCAACAACCAATAATAACCAAGGGAAAATACACCCTGTGCTAATTAGATTGAGAAATAAATTCTAAGAGACCGATTTTTTTACAAACACTATCATTCTAGAACATTTATTACAATTCCCCCATGGGGTTTGAACATGTGATATAGTACAACAAATGTTCCCAGAAGCAATACTGAAGGTATTCTGAAGTAACAAGTTATCCTTGTTTGGCTCACTAGGCTCACTTGATAAAAAACCACTAAGTACAACTTAGGTGGTAACACCTCCATGAGCATGAATATGCAAAGAAAAATAGAAATGGTTAATAGAGAGTTCTGTAATAGAAGAATCCACATGCTTTCCTGTAGCTTACACCTACAAATAAGACTCCATTAAATCTCCTTTAAATATCTAAGTTTCCTCTCCAAACACCAACTTGGATGGGAATCTTTCACCCTCGAAATTGGCTAAGGAAAGAAAACTAGTCATCCACTAGCTCTCACAATTCACAAATGACAATCTATCAAATAATCAAAATCCATTCTCTTGGTTGATTCCTGTATTTTATAAACATCATTATCCTTCTAAGGTTACCAATCCATCCACAAACTCAAGCCAATTCGAATTTGGGTGTGGGCTCAATATTTTCCATGTGTCCTCCCTTTCCTAGCCTTCCATCTTCCCCTAATTTGAGTAGGAACCCATTGAACTTCCCAAACTCACATGAGAGAACTCTTGGATTCTCTATTTTGTCCTGAAATGTCAGATATGTCATATTTAATCCTTAAGATCTAATTTGTGTCATTGGTGTCATATCATCTTCATCGTTGTTGTCATAGAGCTAGGGAATCTAGTCCAAGTGTCTCACTAGCTCCAAAATGCCTCTTCCTCTTCCATGGGAGTTACTCTTCCACTTCAATTTGACCTGAATGCATACGAAAAAGTGTATTATCCTTCTAACTCATCCAAGAACCTTTAGGCTTCACAAGGATTCGAAATTGCAAGAGGAGGATGCCATGTGGCACATAAATTCTAGCTTGTGTGGACCCCATAGTCTCCATGTGTCTCCATGCTCCATTGCCACTTCAATTTTCTCTTGTATTTATTTATTTATCCTCTTTACTAAATATTTATTCCATTATAATGTTCAAACATCATTCATTGTCCCCATTATTCCAAATCCCAAAGCTTCCACCCCCAACCTAGGAAACTAGTAATTTTCCTCCTTGGCAATTATTTGACCCTTAGCATCAATTTGACAAACTCTAATAAATATGGAAAATGTGATCAGGCCATTATGAACCAATGAAAATTTTGGGACATGAAAAATCCCCTTTTCCTAATATTGCTTGTCCTCAAGCAATTTCAGACATGGGTGTTGAAGAACTTGCTTTCTATATGATTCTTTGAAGTTGCCACCGAGTTTCCCAACTTTGAGTATTTGACATTCCATGAAGATTTGAGAGAGAAACCACCATGCTTTCTGTTGCACTAATCTGATTAAAATAAATTTATTAAGTGGGGAATTCATCCCCCCTAATTCTTGTTTCCTGAAAAACTTGAAATAAATGGGACAAAAAATATCCTAGGGTCCCATTACTTGTATTGCACTCCAACAATTAAGAGTGCCCTCCAACCCATACCATTAGGAAAGAGAACTCCAAGATCCATTTTCTTGTATGCATTGTTCCAAACATCATGAGTGCATAATATATATCATCAAAGTACATAATAACATAATAAAAATGTACATCAAGGAAGTGCCTCATCAAAAAATCATGAAAGTGGTTATACCTCCAAGTAAGTAGACCACCATTTGCCAAGTGCATACAAGCTTCAAGTGACCAATCAAATCTACTCCAATGACATAGGTTATGATCCCATGTCCTATAATTCTGCTCCAAAAGGATGTGATATGTATACAAAAATCAGCCATGTATTCTTTCATCCAAGAAGTCAATGAAGAATCTCCACTAAAATCTGAACCAAATAATGAGAAAGAGAAACAAGGAGACTTCAAATGTCTCAAAGAAGTCTCACCCATACATCCATGAATGATAGAATCATAAATATATAACAAATTATGTGGCTGGAATAAAAAAAATTCTCCAATCATAAATCTATTCACCCTAGTGTTGAATGAAGTTCCTCCAACATCAAATGAACCAAGTGTTGAGCAAGGAAAACCATGATTCTTCAAGTGACTCAAATTCATATCATAGATGCATCCATGTAGATGTACATCATCATAAAGTAACAAATTATGCTGCTTCAAATGTGAATAAGAGTCTGCTCCAACCATGTCATCATAAAAAGTAAATCTAGGAGTTCCATACTCTTCATGTGGCACCATAAAAAAGAATCCTTTCACCCATACTTCATTGAGACTAATGCTGCAAAACATGGAATTGTAGGATGTAGGAGAATGGCCTAACTCACCCAAATGATTAAAAAGTGCATAAGTTTCATCATGGGAAGGATCCATATGGGTAGTATCATGCAGATCCTTTAAAAGTGTGAAACCATTGTTATAGATTGGTTCCAATGTAGAGGAATCATGCTCTTCTATAAAAATTGCATAACCTTCATCAAGAGACAATTAAAGTTTCTCTTCCACCACATCAAGTGTTTGGATCTCTTCAAGTTCATCTTCAAACACATCAAGCAAATTCAAAATTCCACATTTCTCATGATCCACCATGTCATGAAAATCCTCCAAATAATCTACCATTTGACAATCTGAAACATAGGAGGAAAAACAAGTGTCTTGCAACTTTTCAAGAAGTTGGTCATTTTGAATTGTGAGCTTATGAATAACTTCATTATTCTTCAAGTAGGGTTCATGTAACCAATCAATAAGCTCAATGAAATTTTTTCTATCAAAAATCAAAGACATGAAATTACCTTTGATGTTGCACATTTCTCTTTGAATTTTCTCCATGTCTTCAAGGAAGGATGGCTCCTCCAAGGAAGTAGCTCTCCAACAAGAATTTGATACCAATTATTTAGTGTCATGGAGTATTATAATATCCTATTGGATATTTTTTCATTCATATTTATGGACCCTTCAATAAAATGAGGCTCTTGCAAATGAACCTCCTCATCTTCTTCCTTCTTGCTTGGACCAACTTCATGAAGCTCAAGTGGTAATGGGGAAATTGATCTTGTTTCTTATTCAATTGCTACAAGGTATTCATTTTCATTTTTAATGGAATTTTGGCTTGTATAAAAAATTTCAAAGGTGATATCTATGTCACCAATATAGAGGTGTGAGCACCCATCAGTAGGTACTCTTCCATAGTTGAAGCATCCATCATTAGATTATCTTTGTTTCATTTCCAAGGTAGAATGTGTCTCGAAATGATCTTCAGTATTTTCAATAGAAAATTATTCATACAAATTTGATGTCTCTTCATATTTTTTAGAGTCAATTGGGAGTGAATTTCGATACTCTTCATGTACTACTTCTTCTACTTCACCTATTTCAGAACTAGGTGGTTCATGGGTCTCCTCCTTTTGCTCGTGCAATCAAGTTGATACATTTTTCCCCTTGGTTTTCTTAAAATCAATATATTTTATCAAAATTTGGATAGCCAACAAATATAATCCTTTCATAATATTCTTTTTCATGTCTTCAAATATAGTTTCCATGAATTTTATATGCTCCTCGCCATCATATGAGGTTCCCTTTTCATCCCTAGTCATAGTTTCCTCTTCAACAAAAGCTCTTTTTGGTTTCAACATCTAATGGTGGTCCCTGAATTATTGTACTCATAAATATCATACTAAATAAGGTTCCAATATCATTCTCTGATACCACTGTAATGTCCCTTTTTCGAAATTTTATTAAATGACCAATTTTTGCACTTTTTCCTCAATTTCGACCTTAATGAGTTTTGATGTCTAGACCTCCAAATTGACCCAAATGCTCCCAAATTTTATCACAAGGTACATGAATTATATTATAAATTAAATATTATTTTCAGGTATGTTTTATGACCCCCAAATTACTTATGCAAACTTGTTTAATGTTCTATTCAAAGTAGGATTCTTTACATGCAAATTGGGGCTCCAATTCCCCTAGGTAATTGTCGGAAATGGCTTCTTAAATGGTTCCAAAATCACTCGAATTTCAGAAAAGAGGAATGGTATGTGTAAGGGAAATTTTCAAATTCTCATATGAATTATGCTTCATTTTATACATTATGTTATGACTCTTTTTGAAACATCTCCCAAATCACAATTTCGACCCTCGGGGAAAATGCACCAAATCATCTCCCAATGCAATAAAAATGACTAAAATGGATTCCAATTCTTAATTAATGAACATGATACTTTAAATAAAAATTAATTACATTCCATTCATCATAATTATATCAGATAACCATTCCTCCATTCCAAATAATAAGCATTTCCATAGCATATATCAAAATGGAGTGGAAATGGTCACTATTTGCTCATTAAAAGTCATTTTAACATACAAACATTTGGTATTTAGACATGAAATTTATGAGAGTGAATAATAGAGAATATTTAATGATTAAAATCATAAATATATCAGGAATATATCTCCCAAATAGTACATGATCTCACCCAAGGCGCAATCCCTCCATGAGCATGAATATGCAAAGAAAACTAGAAATCGTTGATAGAGAGTGCTGAAATTAAAGAATAAACATTATTTCCTATAGCTTACACCTGAAAATAAGAATAAATTAAATCTACTTGAAAGACTTGAGCGGCCTCTCCAAACACCAACTTTGATGGGAATATTTCACCCTCAAAATTGGCTAAGGCAAGAAAACTAGTCATCCACTAGCTCTCACAATTCACAAATGACAATTTATCAAATGATCAAAAGCCATTACTTGGTTGATTCCTGTATTTTATAAACATACTTAGCATTATAATTTTACCAATCCATCCAAAAAATCAATCCAATTCGAATTTGGGTGTGGGCTCAATATTTTCCATGTGTCCTCCCTTTCCTAGCCTTCCATCTTCCCCCAATTTGAGTAGGAACCCATTGAGCTTCCCAACTCACATGAGAGATGTATTGGATGCTATATTTATACCTGGAATGCTGGATATGTCATATGTAAGTATTCATATCTGATTTGTGTCATAGGTTTCATAGCATCTTCATCATTGTTGTCATAGAGCTAGGGAATCTAGTCGAAGTGTTTCACTAACTCCAAAATTCCTTTTCCTCTTCCATAGGAGTTACTCTTCCACTCAAATTCAAGTTGAATTCATATGGAAAAGTGTATTATCCTTATAAATCATCCAATAACCTTTAGGCTTCCCACATATTTTAAATTACAAGAGGAGGATTCCATGTGGCACATAAATTCTAGCTTGTGTGGGCCCCATAGTCTCCATGTATCTCCATGCTCCATGTTGGAGACATTTACCCACCATGCACACTTAATTTGGTCAATTTGGCCTTGTTAAACAACTATCCTAAGTTTTATTGACTTAATTGACATTAGAGGAGCACTGTATGACATCATCATGAGCACACCTACGCCTACCTTTAGTCATGGAGTCCAACTAAGCCTTCTCCTTCATTTGGGGTGGCCAACTGGAGCACTTCGGGAGTGGTATGAGTGTCATAAATGCACCTAATTGATAAATGATGGTTAAAATAAATTAAGTTAAGTGGTGAAGGTGCCTCCATTCATTATTTAATTATTTTTAATGATTATTTATGAACTGGAGCTAACACAGGCACCTACAACCACTTCTAATGACCAATTGACTTTAGTTAACCTCATTGGGGTTCATTGGAGTAATTGATACGCTACCACTTGTTGGTTGGAATGTAGTGAAATGTGTCTAAGCTACCTTCAGTTAGAATTAGTCATTCATTTCACTCTGACTTCAGTTAGGAATCAATTGAGTCAATCAGCACTTGATCAGTTGGTTAACTAGTGTGTTTACTGTGGCTTACAGTTAGTTAAGCTACACCCATTCATTTAATTTGAATGAAATCCTTGGAAATTGGAATTTTATTGGCATTTAGGAATCTTGAATGATCATTGTATTGTATTAATCATTCATTATTGATTATACAGAGCTGTTACTCCCATTGCAACACCATTTTGCCAATTTTATGCATATTTTTTTGTATTCTTTGTGAGACTGTGTTTTCAGTTCTTATAACACTATGAAAAATTAATATGGTATTAGAGTTCACAGTGGGATGAAGCTTAGATCTCTCAAAAACAAGGTTTTTGATAGATCTGGCATGAAAAATTGAGCAAAATCTCAAAATTCCAGCACTGCACCAGAAGCCAAGGCTTACCACTTAATACCCCAAGTAAAGGAATTGTTGATCAAGCTTGATTGATCAACTATGCTAGGTGTGATGAAATCCTAAAATGCATAGGCTGTATGACCTTACAGTGCCCCTTTTGTTGTGATTTGCAGGTTTTAACAGATGAAAGCATTCGCTCCAGCAATTTGAAATGGCTTCTTCAGTAGAAATCTTGACTCCATTCAATTTCCATTCATGGAAAGGAGACATGGAGAGCTTACTATGTGCTATAAAACTATATAGGAGCACTATGGACACTGAAGAAGAGCCTACTTCTGTGACATAAAAATCTAGATTTTTGAACAAGAAATATGAAGCATTCGGATTCTTGTGCCTCTCTATTTCCCAAGATCTTCTTTTCCATCTCTGAAGATTGAAGACTCTAAAGGAAATTTGGGACAAATTGGAATCCCTGCATGGAAAATATGATTATTTGAGAGTATACCAGCTTGAAAATGAGTTGATGTCTCTCTAGCCTTCCAATTTAGATACCTTAAATGATTTTTTCACAAAGTTTAAGGACATTTTCTTACTGTTGAAGCAATGTAAGGTGGAGAACAAGGATGATCAGCCCATCCTCACCATAGTCTCCAAAAATTTAGCTGATTATTTAGTGTTTGTCTCTACATTTCATGTGGGGAAGCTCACAACCCCTGGATGCAAGATGCCTTCACTCAATGCCTTCACTGAGTCCCTAACAAGTGAACATCATAAGCTTGTCTAGATGCGGATCATTATATCCTCCCATGATCAAGCCCTCCATGTCTCGGGTCCCAAAGATATGAAGGGTAAAGGAAAGCAGTAGAAGAACACAAAAACCAAATTCGAAGCTCCTAAGCCTAAAGTTGAAAACCAGTAGCATGAAGAGTCTTTCGGCTTGAAGAAGAACAAAGGAAAAGGGAATCATGCAAAGGAAAAAGTCAAGTGTTCATACTACGGGAAGGGCTTCCACCCTGAACATGCCTGCATGGAAAATAAACTTGATGAAGCTACTTCTCTTCTTCAGAAAAATCACATCAATCTTCTGGAAAGCTTTCGGAGGAGAGATCAATAAGATCGATAACCACAACATGAAAGAGGTCATGCCCTCATGGAAAGCACTTTGAAGTCCAAAGCACTCTTGATAGATTCTGGAGCTTCAAACCACATGATAACTAAAAGAGACTCCTTCTCATATTTGGAGACTAGAAAATCCATTCCCATCCACATGGGAGATGACTCCACAATCATATCCGAAGGACAAGGTACTGTAGATCTTGAGCATGGATATTTTTCCAATGTTCTGTATGTTCCATCTCTTGCATCAAACCTCATAAGTTTTTATCAAATGACACATATGGGAGTTCCAAAGAGAATATTATTTATCCCAGATGATGTAGAGATCATAGAACTTGCATCGAAAAAACTTGTAGCAAAAGGCCTTGCAAACCATCATGCAAAATCCTACGAGTTGTTCCATTTTGTGGCAGATGCAAAGCCCACCACATTGCTGACTCATGGAAATGAAGTTAGTAGAATGTGGCATGAGAGGTTCATCCATCTAAAATTTAAATACTTGTAGCAATTATAGAAGAATTCTATGGTTGAATGCTTCCTAGTCATCAAATCTACCACTAGAATTTGGAAGCGATGTGTTGTTAGAAAGCACCATGACCATAAGTTCGATCGGTGGAAGGAAAGCCGAGAATCATGCATCTTGGGATTGATGCATTCTAATATCAGTGGTCCCATGCCAATCACATCCATGAATGGATCAAGGTACATTCTGATTTTCATTGATGACTTTTCCAGATACACATGGGTCTTTTTTATCAAAAGGAAGTCACAAGTCTTGGAAAAATTCACTAAATTGAAGGCCTTGATTGAGAATGCATCTGGCCAAAACATCAATATTTTGAGATCTGATAATGGAGGGGAGTATGTCAGTAATGAGCTACTACATATATGTTCCCAAAGTGGTATTCATATCCAGCATTTGGTCCCTTAGACTCCCAAACAGAACGGTGTAGCAGAGAGGAAGAATCGGTCTCTCAAGGAGATGACCACCTGTATGTTGGAATCAAAGAAGTTGGATGAAAATTTGTGGGATGAAGCCATGCATGTTGAAGCATATATTCAAAATAGGGTTCCACACTCATCCATGAAATGGAAGAACCATTTCGAAGCATACTTCAGCACAAGCTGGATGTGTCCAATCTACGGGTGTTTGGGTCCACTACATGGGCCTAAATTCCACTTGATAAAAGGAGGGCTTTGCAACCACAAAGCATAGAATGTATATTTATTGGATATACTAATGAATCAAAAGGTTTCAATATGCTAGATATCAAAACAAAACATATCATCATTGAAAGGAGTGTCAAGTTCGATGAGCCTCTTCAGGAGGTAGAACTAGTGAAGGAGAAAACTGTTGAATTTCCTTCCTATTCTACTGAATATTTGGATGATACAATTGGGGGTGATGACCCTGATTTGGATCCTATTATTTATGATATCAGTGTATATAAAACATCATATTCTGAATTATAAATTGAATTACAAAATCATCTCCCAACTTGGTCCCGACAGACGGTCTCCTCCGCAGAAGATAACATTGGAAATCTGGATGATCCAAGGAGAACCCAGCCCGATTTCCAAAGAGAAGGTATTGCGCTCTCTTGTCCTAATTATTTTCTATTTGAATCTTGTTATTTGATGATAATTTCATACCCTAAGTATTACTACCATTCTTGGAAGGATCCGAGATGGGATGTTGACATGGATGAAGAGATGAATTCTCTTTAGAAAAACACCACTTGGGAGCTACTTTCTCTTCCTCCGGGGATGAAATCGGTTCAATGCAAGTGATTTTTTTAGACTAAGGTTTATTCTAATGGAATCAATTGAAAATATAAGGCAATTCTGGTAGAAAAAGGTTTCTCCCAGGTCCAAGGTGTGGACTACCATGATACTTTTGCACCGGTTGCAAAAATGGACTCCATCTGCCTAGTTTTGGCAATTTCTGTATCTAAGCACTGGGAAGTGCATCATATGGATGTTAAGTTTTCCTTTATGCATGGATATATTCATGAGAATATATACATACACATCCCAAGGGATACATTTCTGATCCATCTTTGGTTTGCAAGCTAAAGAAGTCACTATACGGGTTAAAACAGGCCCCAAGAGAGTGGTATTCCAAGATGGATGCCTTCCTTCTCTCGCAAAACTTCCAAAGGTGTAAATCAGATCCAAATGTGTATATAGAGAAGTATGATGGTAATTTTATTATTATTGTTTTATATGTTTATGACTTAATTATTATAGCTATCACAGTTACTTCTATTTTAGTCATCAAAACAGATCTCCCTAATGCATTTGAAATGAGTGATTTGGGGCTCTTGAAGCAATTTATGGGGCTCAAAATTGAGCAAAATTTTGATGGGATAATGGTCACTCAGTAAAAATAAATATAATACCTATTATTCAAGTTTAACATGGCTGAATTTAAGTCTTCTCTATTCCCTTTCCTTTTAGGGATCATCCTTGAAGAAGGAAAAAGCACACCTCCCATGCACTGCACTATTTATCGATAGCTGATAGGTATCTTGCTCCACTTGACTCATTCTTGGCCTGATATCTACTGTTTTGTGAATGATGTGTCAAGATACATGTAGCAGACTCATGATCTTCATTGGAAGGAAGCCAAGATGATCCTCCAATATATTCAGGGAGCCAGGACCTAGGCCATTCACTATGCTGTAGACTCCGAGCTAGAGCTGGTTGGTTACACAGATTCTAACTGGGAAGGCGATTCTATTGATCAAAATTATACTTCTAGATATGTCTTAATGTTTGGTGGTGGCCCCATTTTCTGGTATATAAAAAATAAGGCCTCCATAGCATTGTTTTCAGTAGAGGCCGAGTACCAAGGAGCGGTGAATGCTTGCATCCAATCTGTTTGGTTGCAAGGCATTCTTTCAGAGTTTGATCTTAGTAATAATTTTTCCACTATCCTATTTTGTGAAAATCAAAGTGATATTAATATATCCATAGATCCAGTTACCAGGAACAGGACCAAGCATGTAAAGATACACATGCACTACATCAGAGAGTTAGTGCATGACAGGACCATAATTCTGCAATATTACCTGACTGATGAGAAGATTGCAGACATATTCACCAAGATATTTTCAGAAAATAAGTTCACTTACCTCCGTTCATTGTTGGGGGTGAGTTCATCAGGGTGATCAGACTACTTTCAGTGTTCAGCTTAAGCGGGGGGTTTTCCCACTGGTTTTTCCCTCTTTTCCTCACTTGATTTATTTTTAAGCATTGTTTGAGTTTCATTATTGTATAGGGTGACCTATGGCCTTAGTTTTTGGGGCCCTAGCATTTCATGCACTTTATGTTTCTACTTCTCCTGAGTATAGCTTAAGGGGGGGTGTTGGAGACATTTACCCACCATGCACACTTAATTTGGAAAATTTGGCCTTGTTAAACCACTATCCTAAGTTTTATTGACTTAATTGACATCAGAGGAGCACTTTATGACATCAGCATGAGCACACCCGCACCTACCTTCAGCCAAAGAGTCCAACTAAGTCTTCTCCTTCATTTGGAGAGGCCAACTAGAACACTCCGAGAGTGATCCGAGTGTCATAAATGCACCTAATTGATAACTGGTGGTTACAATCAGTTACGTTAAGTGGTGAAGGCACCTCCATTCATTATATAACTATTTTTAATGATTATTTATGAACTGGAGGTAACACAGGCACCTACAACCACTTCTGATGATAGTTGACTTCAGTTAACCTCATTGGGGTTCATTGGAGTTATTGATGCGCTACCACTTGTTGGTTGGCATGCAATGACATGTGTCTTAGCTACTTTTAGTTATAATTATTCATTCATTTCACTTTGACTTCTGTTAGGACTTAGTTGAGTCAATTGGAACTTGATAAGTTGGTTAACTAGTGTGTTTACTGTGGCCTAAAGTCAGTTAAGATACATCGACTCATTTAATTCGAATGACCTCCTTGGAAATTAGAATGGTCTTGGAATTCATGAATCTTGCATGATAATTGTATTGTATTATTCATTATTAATTGATTATATAGAGCTGCTACTTCCATTGCAGCACCATTTTACAAATTTTATGCATATAACACATATTTCAAGAAATCTAGAAAAATTCTATTACAAGGACTTCTATGACATTGAATTTTTTTGTAAACATTTTATTTATTTCATTTAATTTGTAAAAATTATGCATTAAAGAAATATTCCATTAAAATTGGAAAAACTAATCCTAGAAATAATGTTTTTATTGATCACAAATTTTATTTACTCCAAGTGTTTTTAATATACAATCATAAAAAATGAAATGTTGTATCATTTATAACTAGTTCGGTATGCCATAAATTAGGAGGAGTATATGAAAATCTGTAATTTGTTGAATCATGAGAAAAAATATTCATGAAGATATAAAATGTAGGATTAATGAAGTTAAGTTGCACACATAATTGCATGTTTTATTACAAAAAGATCTCTATCTATATTTGAAGTGAACAAAGTATCATATTAAATATTTTTATTGTTAAATAACATATTATAATATAGCATGATTGGAAAGAAATCACAATATTAAATTAAAATAAAATAAATTATAAAAAATGTATTGATGTCGACCCAAATAATAACTATAAATTCGTCAAAATTGGGATAGTTGTTAGGTACAACATTATACATACACAATGAAAGTGTGAAGAAATCGAATTAAGATAATGTGTCTACTATCTATGCCTAGAGTCCAATTATAGTGGGATGTAGTAGTTGATAATATATTTGAGATGTTTGAATTTGGTGCTTAATGGATCCAACATCCCCCCAGTAGTCAATTAAGGGACTTTCTAGTCGAATCGAAACTGAAAAGGGGAATTATAAACAACATTGTGAGGATGTCATAGTTGAAGGGAAGGTACCTCATTTACATTGCTTCACTAGTCTAGAAGTTGAGATGATGTAGTGATTTTCTTGCCTCTTAGAATTGCCTCTAGGTAGCACCAAGAAAGAGGAAATCATCTTGGTGGTGTTTGTTAAGGGAGATCATTTGAGAAAGAAAGATATGAGCTTTAGGGAATCCCTTATGTATATTGATGTTAGTCACCACTGGTCTAGGTATCTATGGAAGGCTCAACACCATTGCTCTATCTCGACTATAAGCCTATGTGATTAAACCAGGAACTACCCTAGAGGTACCATCTTGAGTGCATGCATCCACTGGTATAAGGTACACGTTATTATGACAATAAGGTTATCTATTTAAATCTCCATGTTCAAATTGATCTATATAGAAGTTCATTTTGGGTTTAAACCCCTAAATGGAATCTAGCTAAGTAACATGTATGTACTTCTTGTAAATGTATTCCCAAATGATCCTTCTCATTTCTTGTTTTGTTATGAGGAGTTGACCAATTGTATCAAGATAGTGCATTTATGTGGGAAGTCGATATTTTAGATATCTAGTGTGGATTGAAGTAAGAAATTGTCTTCTAAAATCCAACGTCAGGAGTGCGCAGTGGATTCCACTTTGTAAGGGTCTTCAAAGAGATGTATGTAAGGAAGGGTATCAATCTCTTCATGTTTTCAAGTCTAAAAACAACATAAATTGATGTAATATTTCCAACCAATCATGGTCGAGAATTACTTTCACCAAAAGGCAAAGAAAATGATAAGATTTTTAAATGTCAAAGAAATAGATGTTGAAACATATTTTTCAAATCTTTTAGTTGAACTTTATATATGACCCCATGCTCTTTTGAATTTATTTATGGCACATATCGAATGAGTCTATATTGTCCACTTAGTACTCATTATCAATTAATTATATGGTTTTACATTGTATTTTATTCCAAAATTACATACCACATTTATACATTCATTTAATGCATATAAGAAGATAAAAGATAGAACATATCTCGTGCTTTGTTGGCCTGTAAGAGATTATTTCAGTTAATCATAATTGAGTTAGTAATACAAACTTACAAAAAAAATGAATTGAGAAATCAAATTTCTTATAGTTCAATGTCACTCACTTATGACCAATCACATACTACCCTTAATACCACTTAGCACTCATTAGCAATAAATTTTGTGTTTTTAAACAATTGCAACTTTAATTATATGGGGCTTTATTTCAAAAATTACATACTGCATTGATAAACTCCTCGTATTAATGAATATACACAAATAAAAGTCAATAATTTATTTCATGCCTTGTTGGCTTATATGAGATTATTGCAATTATAAACTATTAACTTAAGAATACACATTTACAAAACTTTGTGCGTGCCTTGTTAGCTTTTATGAGATGATTTTAATTACAAATATTTGATTTAAGAACGCAAATTAAAAAAATATTTTGAATGGGGAAATCAAGTGGTGTATGATGCAAAAAAATGTCAAACTAAAGGCAATCATAAATAATATTAATAATTGTATTTAAATATTATTGTTAATTCTCATCTATCTATAAAAGTTTTAAAAACATACAAATGTACGTGTTAACAAAACATGCAATGTACGCGTTAACAAATTTCTAAAAATTAATATCTTCACCTACTATAAAGAACTCAATGATCTATTGAACATTTGAATGTAGTTGCGTTTCTCTTTGATACGATGAAGTGTCTTAAAAAGGGGGAATAGAATTTG
Source organism: Pseudotsuga menziesii (assembly GCA_001517045.1). Classification (NCBI taxonomy): domain Eukaryota; kingdom Viridiplantae; phylum Streptophyta; class Pinopsida; order Pinales; family Pinaceae; genus Pseudotsuga; species Pseudotsuga menziesii. Next base: position 130,402 of record LPNX011166548.1, read on the forward strand.
GACAAGCCAAGTATCATGTTCATGTC
>LPNX011166585.1:0-63122 GCA_001517045.1 Pseudotsuga menziesii
TTTTGAGGGCTTCTATCTAGCACATGAGTAAAAAATCAGGTTTTCATCGCCAAATTTGGCCAAAAAGTGTTACCCATCTTCATGGAATCACCCATAGATTGATATCTATGACGGAGGCCCGTATCCTTTGGCCTACCGCAAAACCCAAGGATGCGAATCATTCGCAAAAGGTGAGAGATCGGTTCGAGCATGGAGAGTGGTAGGTAATTATGGCAGGCTCGAGGGGAGTTAAGGAAGATGGCTACAGAAGGAAAACTTCGGCCTCAGATGGCCCTATTTATTTGCATCCGGAGGAGTCTAAGGACCTATCCAAGTTTCTGTTCATCCTTCTGCTTCTATCCACTATTTCTACAGAAGGAAAACTTCGGCCTCAGATGGCCCTATTTATTTGCATCCGGAGGAGTCTAAGGACCTATCCAAGTTTCTGTTCATCCTTCTGCTTCTATCCACTATTTTCCCGTGTGACTGCACCATGCCAAGGCTTTGGAGGGCTCAAACCAGAGTGAGAGGTCCTAATCAGGGTGGTAATCCCAACAATGCTTCTCCCAATGCTGAGGAGGATTCAACACCCCATGACAGGGGAATACCGACTGCTGCTCCCTTCAACTGGGGAGACCAGTACATGGCAGAGACGCCAACTGCTGTCGAGGCGTTTATAGCTATCATGGATATTGATATCCTCCAGGAGTTTGAGGCATTAATGGGATGCCCACTGCTTCCCAATCCATTCTGGACGGTGCACATCCTGCTCACCAAAGACATCCAAGCAAAAATTCTTACTGCTCAGAGGACAACAAGAAAGCGCTACGGGGCTTAGAATTCTGGAGCAGTTGGCACAAAATATGCTTGTCAACCTTGGTGCCGAATTTTCCAACCTGGGGAATACACCGGCTAACTCTCCAGCTTCCGCCATGCCGCCCCCATGGGAGGATCAATCTCATAATCCACCCAGGGAGGCTGGAAGCTAGGGGAGGCTCTATGGGGGTTCTTGGGCCTAGGTGTCTCTCTGAGAAGCATTGTTCATTGTAGGGATCGCGGAGGTCTCCTTTTCTATGGTCTGTTTCTCGTCAATTGTATGTTCTACTATTGGGCTGTCTATGTAATAGGTCCTAGTGCTGTTTTGGTTAATTTCCATTGTACTGCTATCAGGGGTTTCAGTGATGTAAGACACCATTTTTGGGTAGTCAGAAGAGACAGGCATTTCCAAGCCTAGTCATTTTCTTGGTTTTGTTAGAACTGATAGGAATTTCTAAGCCTGGTCTTATTTGGTTGAAGGTCAAGCTCCATCGACCTTTGGAACATCCCCTCTTTGTAACTTTTTGTATCATAATAGAATCTCCTACTTACTCACAAAAAAAAAGTGGATACTTTCCAGTTAAAACCTCAATTATAAACTACTTCCTTTGAGAGAAGAATAATATCAAACTCTATTTTGAATCTAAATTATGATGACATAGATTTTAGGGAAGATTTGGCAACAAATTCATGGTTTTGCAACTATGCTCCCCTACCCGTGACCACACCGCACTCGGTTCTTCTTCTTTTGCATGGATTTTCCTTGTGAGAGTGAATATGCCAAGTGATATGTAACTAGCCATACTTGCAATGGGTATTTGGCTGAACAATTGCATAATGACTCCCAGGTAGACTCCTCATCATACTTCCTGCATGTGTGTATCATTTGCATCATAGTTTTTGGTTTTAGCAGATCCCACAAAATGCAAGGGCTAGATCTAGATAGCATGCTTCTCACTCATAGATGGTAAGTTCATTTGCGATCTTCTTTTAATATCTGCAATTTTTCTTAACACATTAGAAAATCTCATCTAGAATTGCGAAATAGCCATTCTTTTTTTGCTACAGTCATTAATTTTTTCATGACTATTTGATCTGTGCAGATCCAAAAACATAGAGACACAATAACATGCAAATGTCCTACCGGTTTTGTTGTTGCAGGGGATAGGAAGGCATAAGTGAGATAATTTAGTAACTATTGAGGATAGGAGGGTACCCACCAGTTTAGACTGATCAATTCTTGAAGCTTTTACATTCAGACGCTGCTTGACAAGTTATGAAGATAATAGAGGCAGTTTGTAACCAAAACTTCATAAGGTGAGAACAATTTTTTTTTGAAATTAGATGCTCGCTTTTTAAATATTTTTGGCACAACTACTAGCCAAGGAATAGGGTTATTGACTATGGATTTCCTGAAATCGATCAGGAAACAAAAATAAAATGTATGCATGAATTTAAAACCTGGAACCAAAACTTCAATGGTGAGAACAATTTTTTTAAAATTAGATGCTCCCTTTGTAAATATTTTTGGCACACTTACTAGCCAAGCCAGAGAATAGAGCTATTGACTATGGTTTTACTAAAATAGGGAAACAAAAATAAAATGTATGCATGAATTATGAATATCTAGTAAACTTTTAGATACACCTCACCTATGATGTAGGATTTCTTTGATGTAGTATTTCTTTCTGATGCAGAAAGATATTTTTATTGTCACGCTCATTTTTCTTTCACCTATGATGCAGGTTTCCCTTAGAAAATCCTTCTCTTAGAAAATCCTCCTGTAGCCCTTGCTCCAAACCAATGTCGGAGCTGAAGAAGAGCATGAGTTCTTATGATGGACACCCCATTATTGAACTGTAATGAACTATGGCGGTTTGTTAAACCATGGCAGTGGAGTGACAAAAGTTTGTACAAGTGGCAAACATGGAAACCGCCACCATAAGACCACAATGTCATGCACGTTTAAGTTAAAGACAATATAGCTAGATATGATATCCAAATGTACCATTTAATGTTGAAGAAGTAATGTTATCGTTAGACTTAACATTAAATCACCTTCCAACATGTTTCCCATACATATCCAATGTTTTAAGCTAGATATTGGATTAAATTGTCGCGGGATTTTCCCCTTGCCTTGATTTGAGGCCAAATTAGACCTCCAAGTTAATGATTGGGGGACAAAACGGTGTTGTAAGAGGTCCAAGTTGATGATTGAAGGATAAGACAGTGTTGTAAATGGTTTAAGTTGATCATTGGTTAACAAAACGATATCTTGAATACTTAGGAAAATAAATGCACAATTTTCTATGCATATTAATAGAAATGACAGCAAGTCAATTCATATAGTCTCTACTAACCTAGAAAGAAAGAACTAATAACAAAGTCCCAAACTTGAGGCTTTGCCTAGAATTTACAAATCCACAAAATTTTACAAAATACATTATATTTATCTTGAGTACCCTTCTCATGCATGCAACGTTCACGAGTAACATTTTAGTGGACACATACAAATATAATCCAAGGCACACTACATATTACAAGAGAGAGATTTATCATATATACATTACATATTATAAGAGGGAGATAAATAAAAGTGAGGTATTACATGAGGGAGATATGTTTTTAATATTGATAAACTTTCACAATATATTATATTTGTTTCTTTTCATATTACATATTTTATGGTTGTTAAATTAAATGATTATATAGATATAATATTTTATTTAATAGATAATGAATACTATATTTTTAAAATATTAAAATTTTTAAATAATTATATAAACACAAACCCTTACTCATGTTGCTTATTCAATTACTTTTTTAGTTGGAATCAACAATGGGGAGGCTGCTTATGGGTAAACCACTCGTTATGCTACTCACCCTACTGCTAGGATGTTACTGGTGAGTCCACCCATGATTTCTCTTTTGGATTAGGTGGAATTTAAAAATTATTCCTCTGCTTTGTTCTATATAGAGGGAGGGGTGATGGGACGACTAAGGGATTGGACTAGTACTATTAAAAAGGTTGAGGAGGGGAATCTTGAATATTGGAGTTTTAAATAATAAGTATATATTTTTAATAATTTCTTTTTATTTCAGGGTAGCAAGAGCGAGTGGGGTTATATTTTCTTTAGGACGAAATATCATAGAAATTTTTTCATGGAGTATAATAATAGCCTCAAATACCTAGGAAGAGGCATATGCTCTCCTCAAAGGCCTCCAATTAGCAAGAGAATATGGAATTGATAAGCTATTTGTTTCAAGGGAAATTCAAATTTAATTATAAGTTGTTTGAGAAAGAAATCTTGGCATGAAGACATGAATATCGGGGCAATTTTCGAAAGAAATCACCAAGAGGGTAACACAATCCATAGCATATCCCAATTTCACATCCTACAAGAACATAATGTCTTGGCGAATGAACAAGCCAAGTTGGCTACCAAAAAGACAATATACTCCCTCAAGATCAATGACCAGGTCTCTCAGCAGCTTGTCACATAAGTTTAAAATGAGCACTGAGAATGCCAAGGGAGAAAACTCCACAAGAGTTCGGCAGGAAAAGAAGCATAGAAACTGAGATATTAATCTTGAGTCGCATCAAGAAAGTAGGTGGTAAGATAAGAATCGGGGATGCACTGCTGATCACTCCCCTCACCACACTAGATCTAAAAGCATCTAATCTGGCTCAAATGTGATTGGAAAGTCATTTCAATTCTCTAGTCTGTACCTTTGGCATACTAAAAAACACAAGCATGAGCATGGAAATGATCACGCAGCGCGGTTGCACACCCATTGGGAAAGGAATAAAAGGTACCTGCAATCCACGTACAAGGGAATGCATGTGCAAAGAGGACTGACAATTAATAGACAAGATGCAAGAAGTGAGTTGAGGGAGATCGCAACTTGATAGAACACATAGGCAACTACAAAAGAGGATTCAAGAGGAGCGGAATTTGAGTAAGATGACCCACAAAGAGAGTAAGAAGAACCACAACAAGGATAGGGGCCATCAAATTCACTATGTTTCAAACAGGATGGTTAAGAGGAGAGGATGAACAATGAGGTGGAGGAAAGTGGTGAAGGAAGAAGATAAACAAGAGCTAGAGGAAACAATCCAAAATATCCAAATTGAGGTGCAAGGATTATCAGTGGAAGTCATAAATTCATGCAAGGATTATCAGTGGAAGTCATGAATTTGCTTGAATTTCAAGCATAAAAGAGTCGTGATAACCATAGACTATAAGAATAATGTCACACCTTGAGTTTGGAGGTGGAATAACTAAGAAACCATATCTCACCCCAGCCATAGGAAGAAGTAAACTGTAATGTCCCTTTTTGGAAATTTTATTAAATGACCAATTTTTCACCTTTTTCCCTATTTCGACCTTTAACTAGTTTTGATGTCTAGGTCTCCAAATTGGTCCAAATGCTCCCAAATATTCACAGAAGGTATATGACTGATATTAAGGTTTGAATAAGATTTTCAGGGAAGCTTTATGACCCTCTATAGGCTTCTATAAACTTTTTTAATATTCTGGTCGAGGTAGGAGTTTTAACTAGTAATATGGGGTTCTAATTCCCCCACAATGAATTCTGAAGATGGCTTCCCAAATGCACTCAAGAAAACTAGAATTTCTGAATGGAAGTAGGGGGAATGTAAAGGAAATAAATATGAACTCATATGCATCACCATTCAACTTTTAATGCCTGCTATAACTCCCTTAAATCAGATGCAAAAAGGCTAGTTTCAACCTTGGGGGGAAATGATAGGCAAACTTCTCCAAATGCTATGAAACTCAACAAAATAAATCCAAATGCTTATGTACTTAACATTAAACTCCTATAATCCATAAATAATAGTCCATGTATCCCTAAACCATCAGTAGTTTACTTATCCATTTGAATCTATCAACATTATATTGGTTCACAACAAGGTAGTCGGGAAATGGCACTGTTTCTTCATTGTTTAACATTTATACGTGAAATATTTTTGGTATTTCGACCTGAGAGTATTATGAACTTTAAATACATAAATAAAAGTCCATTAATCTATAAACCATCAGTATTTTACTTATCCATTCGAATCCACCAACATTACATTGGTTCACAACAAGATAATGGGAAAATGACACTATTTCTTCATTGATTAACATTTTTACATTAAATATTTCAGTATGTCAACCTGAGAGTATTCTGAAGTTGAAATACAGATAATTTACTTCATAACTTAAAATAATGGGGCATTATAAGCTTCCCCAAATAGATCAATAGCTCACCCAAAACGCAATCCCTCCATGAGCAAGAATATACAATAAAAACTAGAAATGGTTGAGAGAAAGTGTTGCAATAGAAGGAACCATGAGCTTCCATGTAGCTTACACCTACAAATAAATTTCCATTAAATCTCCATGAAAGACCTTAGTGTCCTCTCCAAACACTAACTTGGATGGGAATCTTTCACCTTTGAAATTGGCTATGGAAAGAAACTAGTCATCCACTAGCTCTCTCAATTCACAAATGCAATTTTCTCAAATGCTAAAAATCTACTCTCTTGGTTGATTGCTATATTTTATAAACATCCTTAGCCTTCTAAGGTTACCAATCCATCCAAAAAATAAAGCCAATTTGAATTAGGGTGTGTTCTCATGATTTGCCATGTGTCCTCCCTTTCCTAGCCTTCCATCTTCCCCCCATTTGAGTAGGAGCCCATTGAGCTTCCCCAACTCAGATGAGTGCTCTCTTGGGTGATTCATTTCAACTTGACATGTTAGATATGTCAGATGTCAGCCTTCATATCTGATTTTTGTCACAGGTGTCATATCATCTTCATCATTGTTGTCATAGAGCTAGGGAATGTAGTACAAGTGTCTCAGTAGCTCCAAAATGACTCTTCCCCTCCCATGTAAGTTACATTTCCTTCCAAATTCGACCTATGATGTATATGGACAATTTTATTATCCTTCTAACTCATTCTTGAGCACATTTATGATTCCCATGGATTCGAAATTACAAGAGGGGGATGCCATGTGGGACATAAATTCTAGCTTGCGTGGGCCCCATAGTCTCCATGTGTCTTCGTGCTCCATTTCCACTTCAATTTTATCTTGTATTTATTTATTTAGCTCCTTTATTAAATATTTATTCCATTCTAATGTTCAAACATCATTCATTTCCCCACTTATTCCAAATCCCAAAGCTTCCACCCCCAACTTAGGAAACTAGTAATTTTCCTCCTTGGCAATTATTTGACCCTTGGCATCAATTTGAAAAAATATAATGAATATGGAAAATGTGATTAGGCCATTGTGACCGAATGCAAAATTTCATACATGACAAATACTCCCTTACCAATATTTCTTGTCCTCAAGCAATTTCAAACATGGGCGTTGAAGAACCTGCTTTCTGTATGATTCTTTGAAGTTGCCACCGAGTTTCCCAACTTTGAGTCTTTGAGATTCCATGAAGATTTGAGAGAGTAAAAACCATCCTTGCTGCTGCACTAATCTGATTAAAATCACTTTATTAAGTGAGGAATCCATCTCCCATACTTCTTGTTTCCCAAAAAAATTGAAATCAATGGGACTAAAAACTATCCCAGGGTCCCATTGCTTGTATTGCACTCCATCAATTAAGAGTTCTCTCCAACCCATACCATTAGGAAAGAGAATTATTGGATCCCATTTTCTTGTATGCATTCTTCCAAACATCATGAGTACATAATATATATCATCAAAGTACATAACAACATAATAAAAATGTACATCAAGGAGGTTCCTCATCCAAATATCATGAAAGTGCTTATACCTCCAAGTAAGTAGACCACCATTTTCCAAGTGCATAGAAGATTCAAGTGACCAATCAAATCTGCTCCAATGACATAGGTGAGGATCCCATGTCCTATAATGCTGCTCCAAAAGGATGTGATGTGCATCAAAAAATTCAACCATGTGTTCTTTCATTCAAGAAGTGAATGAAGAATCTCCACTAAGATCTGACTCCAAATAATGAGAAAACAAACAAGGAGAGTTCAAATGACTCAAATAAGTATCACCCATACATCCATGAATGAGAGAATCATAAAGATATAACAAAGTATGTGGCTGGCAATAAAAATGTTCTCCAGTCATAATTCTATTCACCCTAGTGTCAGGTGAAGTTCCTCCAACATCAAATGAACCAATTGTTGAGCAAGAAAAACCACGAGTCTTCAAGTGACTCAAATGTATATCATAAGTGCATCCATGTAGATGTGCATGATCATAAGGTAACAAAGGATGCTTCTTCAAATGTGAATAAGAATGTGCTTCAACCATGTCATCATAAAAAGTAAATCTAGGATTTCCATACTCCTCATGTGCCACCATCAAAAAGAACCCTTTCACCCATACTTCATTGAGACTAATACTGCAAAACATGGAATTGTAGGATGTAGGAGAATGAACTAAATCACCCAAATGATCAAAAAGTGCAGAAGTTTCATCATGGGAAGGATCCATATGGGTGGTATCATGAAACTCCTTCAAAAGTGTGAAACCTTTGTGATAGATTGGTTCCAATGTAGAGGAATCATGCTCTTATTTAAAAATTGTATAACCTTCATCAAGATACAACTAAAGTTCCTCTTCCACCACATCAAGTGTTTGGATCTCTTCAAATTCATCTTCAAACACATAAAACACATTAAAATTTCCACATTTCTCATGATCCACCATGTCATGAGAATCCTCCAAACAATCTACCATTTGACAATTTGAAACATGGGAGGAAGAACAAGTATCTTGCAGCCTCTCTAGAAGTTGATCATTTTAAATTTGGAGATTATAAATATCCTCTTTATTATTCAAGTATGCTTCATGTAAACATTCATTAAGCTCAATCAAGATGTTTCTATCAAAAATCAAAGACATGAAATTACCTTCAATGTTGCACATTTCTCTTTGAATATTCTCCATGTCTTCAAGGAAGGATGGCTCCTCCAATGAAGAAATTTTCCAACAAGAATTTGACACCAATGCTTTAGTGTCATGCAATATTATAAGGGCCTATTGCATCTTCTTTTCATTCATCTTTAAGGACCCTTCAAGAAAATGAGGATTCCTATATGAACCTCCTCATCTTCTTCCTTATTTCTTGGACCAACTTCATGAAGCTCCAATGGTGATGGGGAAGTTGATCTTGTTTCTTCTTCAACTGCTACAAGGTCTTCATTTTCATGTTTACTAGAAATTTGGCTTGCAACAAAATTTTGAAATCTGATCTCTATGTCACCAACATAGATTTGTGAGCACCCATCAGTAGGTACTCCTTCATAGTTCAAGCATCCATGAGTAGATGGTATTTGTTTCATTTCCAAGGTAGAATGCGTCTCGAAATGATCTTCAATATTTTCAATAGAAACTTCTTCATACTCATGTGATGTCTCTTAATCTTTTTCAAGGTCACTTGGGAGTGAATTTTGGTCCTATTCATGTACTACTTCTTCTACTTCACCTATTTCAGAACTAGGTGGCTCACGGGTCTCCTCCTTTTGCTCCATCAAACAAGCTGATGCATTTTTCCCCTTAGTTTTCTTAAGATCAATATATTTTCTCCAACCTTGGATAAAAAACAATTTGAATCCTTTCATAATATTCTTGGTCATGTCTTCAAATATAGGTTCCATAATTTTTATATGCTCCTCACCATCATATGAGGTTCCCTTTTCATCCCTAGTCATAGTTTCCTCTTCAACAAAAGCACTTTTGGGTTTCAATATCTAATGGTGGTCCTTGAATTCATGTCCTCATAAATATCAAACCACATCAGGTGCCAAGATCACTCTCTGGTACCACTATAATTTTCCTTTTTGGAAATTTTATTAAATGGCCAATTTTTTCACTTTTTTTCCCTATTTCGACCTTTGACTAGTTTTGATGTCTAGGTCTCCAAATTGGTCCAAATGCTCCCAAATATTCACAAAATGTATATGACTGATATTAAGGTTTGAATATGATGTTCAGGGAAGCTTAATGACACTCTAAAGGCTTCTGCAAACTCGTTTAAGATTCTAGTCAAGGTAGGCATTTTAGCTAGTAATTTGGGGTTCTAATTCCCCCACAATGAATTCTGAAGATGGATTCTGAAATGGACTCAAGTCAACTCAAATTTCTGAATGGAAGCAGGGGACATGTAAAGGACATCAATATGAAATCATATGCATCACCATTCAACTTTTAATGTCTGCTATAACTCCCTTAAATCATATGCAAAAAGACTAGTTTCAACCTTGGGGGCAAATGATAGGAAAACTTCTCCAAGTGATATGAAACTCAAAAAAATAATTCCAAATGCTTATGTAATGAAAATTAAACTACTATAATCCATAAATAATAGTCCATTCATCCACATAAACCATCAGAAGTTTACTTATCCATTCGAATCTATCAACATTATATTGGTTCACAACAAGGTAGTTGGGAAATGACACTTTTTCTTCATTGTTGAACATTTATACATGAAATATTTTGGGTATTTTGACTTGAGATTCTTATAAAATTTAAATACAGAAACAACAATCCATTCATCCATAAACCATCAGTAGTTTACTTATCCATTCCAATCCACCAACATTACATTGGTTTACAACAAGATAGTGGGGAAATGGCATTATTTCTTCATTGATTAACATTTTTACATGAAATATTTCACTAGGTCGACCTGAGAGTCTTCTGAATTTGAAATACAGAGAATTTACATCAGAAAATAAAATAATGTGGCATTAGAAGCTTCCCCAAAGAGATCAATAGCTCACCCAAAGCGTAATCCCTCCATGTGCAAGAATATACAATAAAAACTGCAAATGGTTGAGAGAAAGTACTGCAATAGAAGGAACCACGAGCTACCCTATAGCTTACACATGCAAATACAACTCCATTAAAGTTTCATGAAAGACCCGAGTGGCCTCTCCAAAAACCAAATTGGATGGGAATCTTTCACCCTTGAAATTGGCTAAGGCAAGAAACTAGTCATCCACTGGCTCTCTCAATTCACAAATACAATTTTCTCAAATGATTAGAAGCCACTCTCTTGGTTGATCCCTGAATTTTATGAATATCCTTAGCCTTCTAAGGTTACCAATCCATCCACAAACTCAAGCCAATTCGAATTATGGTGTGTGCTCATGATTTTCCATGTGTCCTCTCTTTCCTAGCCTTCCATCTTCCCCCCCATTTGAGGAAGAACCCATTGAGCTTCCCCAACTCACATGAGCACCCTCTTGGATGCCCTATTTCGACCTGACATGTCAAATATGTCAGATGTCAGCCTTCAGATCTGATTTGTGTCATATGTGTCATAGCATCTTCATCATTATTGTCATAGAGCTAGGGAATCTAGTCCAAGTGTCTCACTAGCTCCAAAATTACTCTTCATCTCCCATGTAAGTTACATTTCCTTCCAAATTCGACCTATGATGTATATGACCAAGTGTACTATCCTTCTAAGTCATCCAAGAACATTTAGGCTTCCCATGGATTTGAAATTGCAAGAGGAGGATGCCATGTGGCACATAAATTCTAGCATGTGTGGGCCCCATAGTCTCCATGTGTCTCCATGCTCCATTGCCACTTCAATTTTCTCTTGTATTAATTTATTTAGCTCATTTATTAAATATTTATGCCATTCTAATGTTCAAACATCATTCATTGCCCCCCTTATTCCAAACCCCAAAGCTTCCACCGACAACCTAGGAAACTAGTAATTTTCCTCCTTAGCAATTATTTGACCCTTAGCATCAATTTGACAAACTCTAATGAATATGGTAAATGTGATTAGGCCATTGTGACCCAATGCAAAATTTGGGACATGACATAGACATGGATATATCTACAGAAAAATCTTTGCCAAGCCCGAGTCGAGACATGTTGGACTTAAACTTGCTCCCAATAGAAGTAGAGGAACCCCAGTAGATGCAAAAGAGGAAATTACCAAAGTGGAAGCCACTCACGAAATTCCCCATTCCAAATTAAGTTTCAATGCAATATTTTTGGTTTTTTGTATTAAGAACCTTATGTAGGAAGTACTCTCTTCCACATTGGAATTATATGTATGAGAAACTAAAGACAAGCTAGAAACTGCAAGTCTCTTGCATCTCTTTATAATCAATTTATGTCTCAATCTTTTTAAACTATATATATTTAAAATTATAAATGAATGGCCGTGAAGACACTTATCACTAGTTTCTATTCACAAATGGATTCATCAAGGTTATTTAAAGAAAACAAGACTCACTTCAAATAATAGGAGTTGTCTAACTAGGGGACTTTTTGTCTTTAAAGGCTGATTTTATGTCGGAATCCAGTGAATTTAATCTACAAAATCTGTAATTTCTATTGTTTGTTGAACGATTTTAAGCTCAGAAATGAAATCTGGAGACAGGAAAACCCCCCACCACCTACTCTCTGCAGTGTTTTTGAAGGTTTTGAAAATTCTGTAAAAATTCATGACAAAAAACTGGTAAAATCTAGCCAGAAAGAAAAGTCAAAAAGTCCCCTCTTTAGACAACTCCCAAATAATATGTTTATGGTGCTTAAAGGACAGATTTCCACTCTAACAAATGTCTATATATCTTGAACCTACCAAATGTGTATATATTTTAAAAGGCCATTCACAAGATTCCTTACATCCTTTAAAAAAAAATACCATTCTTACAATTTTGCAATTTTATTTTTGAAATTCATTTAAACAAAAACATTTTCACAACTTTACTTAGGTCCATTTAGGTCCATTCATAAAGTTAATGCTAGTTATAAGTATTAATTAGATATAAAGTAACAACAATAAATATACTGCTGTATTGACGTTGACACTAAGGCGCTACCGGCCTGCTATGACTTACAGTACTCCTTTCATGGTCAAATCACATGCTTTTATTTATATAATCATTCAAGAAATTACAATCTAAATAATTGTAAACTCAATTTTGTCTTCTGTTTATATGCAGTTTTAACTAGGGTAGGTAGATCTTCAATGTCATTCAAGGATATATAAATAAATAAATAAAAAATTAACGCATAGATCGCCTTAACATGTGCAACTCTTTCACCACTTACTACTAAAAAAAAGTCTGGCATGCCAGATGTCACAGAGTAGAGTTTACATGTGAATTTTTTTATTTGAAAGTTGGAAGAAAACAGGTCGCATGTGATTTCTTTGAGTAGAAGGTTAAACAAAATAGAACCACGATTGCATGTGAATTCATTAATTATGAATTTGAAACCGAACATACTCGCAATTGCATGGGAATAGGAATTTTTATAATGTAGACTTAGGGACCATCATTTTGTCTTGGAATATATCAGCGTAATAAAAAAAATTAAATAAGATTACAATTGTCTCGAACATTTGTCATTTCAAAATTCCAGTTTCCTAAATTTATATTTATATTTTTTTATAGAGATAGTTACCTTTCCGTAGACGGCAGAACTGGACTCCTTACAGACATGGATACCGATTTGATTGGTTCCACTTTTGTTATTGTTATGGATGGCAGTGTAGTTGCTCCCAACTTATTTGTTTTTTATTGCATGCCAGTGGGCAGGAATTTGATAGACAAATTCTTGGTTATTAGGCGATTTGTTCGTCAAGTAATGTCTCAAAAATCATAAAATCATTGTGATTCTGCTTTAAATTGTAAAAAACAAAAAACTACAAACAAAAGTTACAAAGTTGTCAAAATCTACTCTTTGATTGCCACATCTATAATTATCTGACAATAAAGCTAAAGATTAATGAGATTGCTATTATGAATGAATAAGATCTTAGGTTGCGAATACTAAAATAGATTTCCTCAGATTATGTTCGACTTTTGTGGATGCACTGCTGAAATAAGCTGTCACCCCAACCCGTATTTGGAATCATCTGTAAGGAGAAACTGCAGGCATATCATTGCATAAATATATGCCAGATAAGCGGTCAGTCTGATATGTACTCCCTTTGACTGGCAGGTATGTCCTCAAGAAATTTCTATAAACGATTTCCCACTCACTAGTCTTCAGTCCTCCAGTTTGCTGCAAAAACCTTAAGAAGGAAGCAACTGGGCTAAGCAGCAGCAGGAGGAGCTCTAGTAAAATGAAAATGGCAGTTTGTATTCAGAAAATGGAGAAATTCAAACCCCATCTTGCACAGGTTGCTGTTCAGGTTGCATATGCAGGCATGAATGTTCTCACTAAAGTGGCTCTCGCCGATGGAATGAACCACTTTGTCTTTGTGACATACAGACAAATCATTGCTACATTGACCATTGCTCCTTTAGCTTTTGTTCTTGAACGGTATGTTACTATGTACCATTCAAGTCAGCCCAAGTCTAAATAAGAGTGTACATTTACAATTGGCAATTTTCTTGTTGCTGGTTCTATCTTTTTCTTCTTCTTTCTTTCTGGCTGTTATGAAATGTTGTTAGATCTTTCTTTAATGAAAATAAGCAACTTTGTGGTGATTATACTTGTTTCCTTAAAAAATAAAATGCATATTTTGTATAAATGTATAGGAAACGAAAGTCAAATATATGTTATTGCATAGTGTAAACCACTATAAAATTTCAGATCCTCTCTTACTCTGGTTAAATTATAGCAAGTAAGATGCTGGTTATTATTGTTGCAGCAAAAAGAGGCCATCTATGACATTGCCCATTCTTTTTCAGATCTTCTTGCTCGCACTCGGTGGGTAAGTATAGATTTTAATCAGTTTAAATTATTGTTATTATTTTCATGCAATGCTTTCAGGATTACACATCAAGAACATTAAGAACAGGGCTGAAGTCAGATTTTTTTTTCCTTTTTGCTTACTATACAGAATTACAATCAATCAGAACTTTTACTTTGCGGGGTTGAACTATACCAATTCCACATTTGCTGCAGCAACAACTAATTTAATCCCAGTAATCACGTTTGTGATGGCAGCTTTTCTGAGGTAGAAGTCTGATCTCAATAAGTAGTTAAAGAGATCGAAAAAAAAATCTCTGAAAACAAAATTTTATATGAAAAACTAAGTTAGGTCTAATATTTTCCATGTCTGCAATCCCATGCTCATGCAGCTTGTTTAACTGTGGTTTGTTCAGATATGAGAACGTCAACATGAGGAACCTGAGAGGGCAAGTAAAGGTTGTGGGCACTATTATTTGTGTAAGTGGTGCAATGGTGATGACCGTATACAAGGGCCCTGTAATTGAAATGCTAAATGCATACAATCCTACATCTAGCAACAACATATTGGGCTCCATTCTGCTTTTTGCAAGCGTTTTTGCATGGTCTTCTTGGATTATATTTCAGGTGATCACCATAAGCTGATCTGCGTGGTTCCTTGCAGTAATATTAATCAAATTGTTAATTTAATTCAAATTGAATATTGAAATTTGTACTGTGTTTAATATTGCAGGCTCCAATCGTGAACAAGTATCCTGCTCAATTATCATTGACTGCAATAATGTGTATGTTTGGAGCACTGCAGTCTGGTGTAGTTGCTTTGATTTTTGAGCATAACACAACAAGTGTCTGGGCCATTGGCTGGAACCTTGAGCTTCTCAGCTATGTATACACGGTGAGTATCTAAAAGAAATACATTGATATACAATGTTCTTTTTCTCTTTATTTGTAGGAAGTACAATGATGGTTGAATTTGCATCATATATGTTTTTTTTTCAGGGAATCATGTGTTCAGCGTTAGCGTTCTTTGTGCAAACGTGGTGCATACACTTAAAAGGACCAGTATTCGCAGCAGTTTTCAATCCATTGAATACAATATTAGTAGCAATTTTGGAATGTTTCATTCTTCATGTAAATCTTCACGTTGGAAGGTTAGTATATTTCAATAATAATTCCTTCATAGATCATAGTTGGCTGATCTGCATTGAGATCATGAAAACTGATTTTAATGAGAACTTCCATAGCGAATTAATTCACAGTTTTTTGTCATGTTATTGTGTGCGCAGTGTGGTGGGGGCGGTTTTGATCGTGGGTGGTCTGTATTCTGTGCTGTGGGGCAAAGCAAAAGACCATAAGATTAACAATCAGGGCAGCCCAACTGAAGAAGATCATTTCAAAAGTAATAATATTGGAGATGCAGATGATGAGCAAACAGCTATTCTCATTAGACGCCCATTGTTACAGAATGAATCAAATGTATAGCTTGAATGGATCTAAGAGCATATATACAGTTTCATAATGCCAAACCCTTAGAGTAAAGTACCTACCCTACGTAGTCAAATGCCTGTATTTCCTCTTTGCAGGTTACAGTTTCATAATGCCAAACCCTTACAGAAAAGTACCTTATACCCTACGTAGTTAAATGACTGTGTCAAGTTGTCAACCGATTTATGTTACAAAATATTCTTATTCTGCAAGGATATAAGCAAGATTTCTGTTGCTGTGGTCGAGCTAGTTGTAACAGATTAAACATTGAAAAGCTGCATATCCAATTTTCTGCTTCTCAAGTGACAAATAAATAAAAAATCGTTAGGGCACTCGGTATGAGTTTATTCCTGGAGAGATTGAATTGATAACTCGAGATCCTCAATAAAACGTTGTCACAAAATAAATCTACGCCACCATAAGGAACCTGGATAACACATGGAACTCTCTCTTCCAGACAGAGAAGGCCGAGAGTCAAGGAAACTGCTAATATTCACTTGGTGTGAACTGAGCAGTAACTTTTTTATTCTTAACTGCCACATGCAACCCTGATTCACTATGTGAGTATATAAGAAAGAAAATGGTAAATTTACGCAATATTCATTATGATACAAAATGCTTTTTTAGTCGAAGGTGATTTGCGCATAGTAATCCACTTTCACATATGTGAAAGATATTTATTGCTCAAATATGATAGTAAATTTTTTGGACTCTATGAACTTTTAATCAACTCAGAACTTAGTTTCTTCACTGCATTTAAGGACACAGTCTACTTCTGTAGGTGGTAGTTTAGAATCCTCAAATAAAACCTTTTCATGTCGTGGTAAAAGTAAAATCTCATAAAATAAGATTTTTTTATTTTTTATAACACAATTATATTCATGGTATTTATGTACTTGAATATAGGAAATATTTGCAATGTATACATGCAAATAACACAAAAATATTTATTACCATTACTGGACTTATAGTTGCATATAGTCATTCCATAATTTATTCTTCAACTACATAGCTTGTGCTTTTGGACTTCTACTTCATAAGCTCACTCCACCGTGAGCTTGAGCTCCTTACACTTTTGTTCTCGTTGTCATGTGAGCTCTCTACCTTTCTCTGCTTTATCTGAGATCTACTTTTTTCGAGTTCTTCTCTTCTCAGTTATGTTGAACTCTCTTCCTCTTGAACTTCTCTATTGCTTCTGTAACATACCCATAATATCATCAATAGATCCTTGGGGTACACGATGAAAGATTTATCTTTTAATGAAACATTTAAGTACACCAAATTGTTAGCCTCGTAGAATATTGAGTATATAATAAAACACAAGGTTACAAGTTGGTATAACAATCACACCTATTCTTTTATTTCCCATACATGAGTAGGCAAGCATACATATCTTTGAGACGATAGTCAAATATTCAAGCAATCCCAAACCACATAGGTACCTGAGAGTGTAATGACCACTCCTAAGCGCCCTAGTAGGAGTCATGGCTCTGGTATACTAAGTAGTCCGTTGAGGAACAACAAGATTAGTTATCTTCAACACTTCTGAAAAAAAAAAAGAGGAACCTAACTTATAAAAATATGAAGTTTGTATCTAATGATTCACCATACTTTCTTCTAATTCCCTTCCACTATTGGAATGCATTCTTGCAGCCATAACATGAAAACCACGTTAATTCATAATGCACAGGAGAAAATAAATCAATTAATACTTTTAATAGCATAGGCCACACAACAAGCTTGTATAACATGATAAAAATTTACTTTTCTAATCAAATGTTAACCATTACGGGTTACTATTAGACTCTCAAATGATTAAGCGACTGAAGGCTTGACTTCAACATTCCTCCCAACCATTGGCTCTATTTGGTGTATGTTGGTCTGCCTAGAGACATCCCCAAGCTAGGAAACAAATCCACTAAGGCAAGGTTAATATATAAAAATCTCTTCATGGTTCATAAGGTGACTTGGTGATTACATTCACATCCCAACCCATTTTTAACAAGGTGCGACTTATCCTTTAGATAATGTTAAGCTCAAGTGAAGTTTTTCTTTCCCAAACAAGTTGAGAGTAATGATACATGCACTTAGAACATTCAAGTCTATCGTTTTACAATCCCAAAAAATCAAGCAATTCACGGGTAAATTTCTAGAGGTGACTGGATGGAAAATGTCACGTCCCCTCCCCTCATCTCGTCGATGGAGAGGATGCGAATACACTACTACTACTGTATATCAAACGGGAAATCCAACCCCATGAACATAATAATAAAATGCATTGAACATAAAATTATACACAGATGTATAATACATGCAAATACACAATGGAAGCAAATATCATTCAACACATTCATCATGTTCATAATAACTCATAAAACAAATACATTGCAGAGTTAAATACAATAAATACTTATCTTGGGAACGAGTTGTCCCACAACCAGCTATGTCACTGCAACATTCCACCCAACCATAGGCCAGTGTGCTCATCAATCTCTTAGCACCACTGCCACCCTCGATTTGGGCATGATTTCCACAAGGAATTAGGGAACAACATGCTCACACATAGCTAAATACACATCAAAGTCATCCAAGCCAAACACAGTTGAGTTTATCGGGCTGCTAAGGCGGTGGAAAGGGAGAACTGCTAAGCTAGTGAACTCAACCATAGAGCTATGGACACATACACAAGATCTGGCTTGGCCTCCACAATACTTACACACCCAACACAAGGAAGTATCTCCTTCTCTTCTACACCATCCCTCAAGCCATACCTTCCCTTCCAGTTCTCTTCAGGGTGTGCATAGAAGAATAACCAACCCCTATTGATCTCTCTGTGAGGTTCCTTTCTTCACTAGATTTGTCAAGCCAATTCTGGCCTCTTCCACTCCCAACGGTTCATAGAAAAGCAGGGATTTACAGGACAGCAAAATACAAGTGATAGGTATGGACAAAAACATCCTAGGAACCAAAAACTAAAATGGTAAATAGGGTAAAACAACCTTGGGTGAGAAATACGAATTTGGGGACCGTTTATGGGCAATACAAAAGCAAAACAACCTCAGCACACACCCAAAATCATGATTCTCCTATCCAATTCGTTGTGCAACACAAAAACGAATTTCTAGGCATGGAGAAAGTGAGGAAACGACATCAAAACATGAATCTCTGTTGCACATTCACTCAACAATGCAAAAATGGGTTTTCCCAGCCATTGAAATGAAGGTAATTATAGAAAACGTGAAGGAAAGAGCCAAACAAGATTCAACTGCATGAGGAAATGGAGGATGTGGGTGAATAATGGGATGGGCATGCATTTTTGAGTATTTACTTTCCCAATAAGTCAAAACACGTTTTCCAAAAATGGGTGGCTTCCCCAATTCAAAATGGACTGTTGTACTCTTCCATTTGCCATGCATTAACTTCCTCAACCAATTTCTAGAAGAAATAAATGATTGGGTGAATAAGAAAAAAAAGGTAGTGGACAACTTTATGGGTTTGAATATTCCCCCCCTTATTCTTTGTGAAATCATGCCCCCATCTCTTTAATTTTGCATTGACATAGCTATTTGTGGGTATTTTTATTAATTGCATATTTACATGATGTCCAAAATTATATTGTGCCTGGCTAGCACATGAACCATCGGCATCGATTTTAATTCTCGAGCATACAAATGTTAAATCCATGGTTGGGCCTTGGCCTTGAGCTTCACACCATGATTTAATACGTTATTTACATCATTTACAATTTAATGCAATTAGGGTCAAAACCGGGGTATTACAGAAAGACACTTCTAGATCTAAAAATCGCAGGAAAGAATAACATACAAACCATGGTATTTCCATATCTAAAATTACAGACGGTGCATAACGATTTCGATCAAAACGCAGAGTATTCTATAATAAGAACTCATATAATCATTTAAGAAAAAACTCATAGTACAAACCAAAAATCGTTTCGTAGATCTACATGGCAGATTGAACATGTATTTAGTTTCAAAATTGCAAAACAATGCATCTAGATTAAACACCTAAAATGATCGGTAACACGAAGACATTGAATCAACAGAAAATGCAGACATTGGCTTAGATCCAAAAACGTTGTTAAATCCAAAATGCAGTTGTACAAGACACACATCAAATTCAAATTGTATTCAAAATAAAACTGTATACATTGCTCCAGATGTAACACAGACATTTAAGACACACCTAGATCAAAATCGTGCTCCAAATCCAACTGTAGACATTGTTCCAGTTCTATCACAGATATACACGATACATTCAGATCTAAATCGCACTCCATATCAAACTGTAGACATTGTTCCAGTTCTAACATGGGTATACAAGACACATTCAGATATAAATCACACTCCATATCAAACTGTAGACATTGTTCCAATTCTAATGCAAATGCCTTAGATCTTGAATCATAGTCATATAATACATATATCTCAGATTTGAATCTACTCAATACACAAGGGTTTAATTGAAATCATATAGATATCTCAGATTTGAATATAATCTTAACACATAGATTTTTACATCATATTCATCTAATACCTATATCTCAGATCTGAATCTACTCCACATGCAAATATTAAATCAAACTCATATAATCTTGCATTTAATTTTGATCTCAGCATGCAATAAAAAAAATAACTATAAACATACATTTTTGGATGTTCATATCTGAATCAAGAAAATCAAATTTAATACCTAGTAGATGAAACACAAACCTTATATTATTCATTACATACATTGGCCACGAGACGCACCAGATCATGAATTCGCATTGAACTTCTGAGCCATCATTGTTTATTGGCAGTTGGTAGGGAGGATGATGGTTTGAAAGAAAGCCATCCAACTCTCTCTTACCTAGAGTTTGTGGTTCTTCAATACACAAATCAAAGTCGATGTCCAAGGCCCATTCATCTAGTAGAAATGGAACCCACCAACTCCTGCCCCCCAAAGGCTCCCCTTTTAAGAAAAACGTGAATCTTAAATGCAAAACCTTATGGATCCCTATGAGACAAGTGGCAGAGAGGAGATTACACGTTTCCATTTTTCAATAGGGAGACAACTCCAACGATCTTATCCAAGGAGAAATCACAAGACAATTTTCAACAATGCTTAAGCTTAGGTTGCTCGTGTATCATTCTACTATCATGAGGCCTTACTTAAATATACTCAAGTATCTTTGGGATTGGATTTAATATATATATATATGTATGTATGTATGTATGTATGTATGTACCCATATAATAGTGAAATTCATTTTACAATATACTTATACACATTTAATGTTTTCATAACCTTCAATTAGGTCGTCTGAGGATTCCACAACATTTCATTAGGTAATTCTATATGCATAGGGTTACTAAAATTTTAGTCTTGTCCTAACCGAAATAGTTAAGGTGCTAGAGTATGGTAAGGGAGGTCATGTGATTGCCCCCCTAAGGAGGCTCTTTTTTCAGATTATAGCCTTAACGTAATGTCCAACACAAGGGTCTAGTGTTTAACCATTAACTAGGTGCAATGTATCCTATCATCACTCACCTTTGAAGGTTTCAACCATAATAATTATCAAAGGGCATTTTTTTCCTTTTAAAGAAAGTTTTGTCAATCATAGTTGTTACAGAGAGAAATTCCTATGGCTTGGGGTACCACAACAGACAGCTTGACTCCAAAAATCAATCATTTCCAATATCCAATAGAAATCAAATATCTAACACTAAAGGATTAGATCTTGTACCTTATTCCGGACGGTTGAAGTAGATCCTCATTGAGCTTTCCAACTTCAACTTGAATTGATTAATCACTTTCCTCAACAACAAGTAAACAAGACAAGCATACTATATATTGGTGTTAGATCTATTCTAGCATATATAATCAACAATGTATAAGCATTTGAAATCATCCATGGATAAAATTTTCATTCAAACCTACATTATTAGATAGGAAAAGATATTTGTATTAATATAAAATCAAAGATTACAATGGATACAACCTCTGCCAGCACGTCTGGGAATCAGAGAAACTGAATCCCCCACTTGGGCCTCCACCACCTCAATCCTCCATCTCTCAATAGCAAGCTCACAAGAAAAAGGCAAGCTTGGGAAGAACACAAAAGTGCTCCAAGGGACAAAGGGATGCAGAATCAAGCACAAGTTCTGGCAACACTGGACTATAGTTTCTTTGCTCTCAATTCTCTTATGCCTTCAATGTATCCAAAGGGTTCCTTATATAGCTTTTCAAAGGGGCAATTAAAGGTCGAATCCGAGTGATCTCAAGGCATATGGAAGGCCAGGAATCAAGTGAGTCAGATCCATGTCGAGAAAAAATCTAAAAGGATTTGGATTTTGCACACATCGTGATGTACGTGGTTTTAGGGGCCAAACCCACGTATGTATGCAATAAGGGGTTAAAAAGTTGCGTATAGCAATTTTCTCATGTTTATAGGGATGGTCTAGGAAACATCAAAGGACAAAAAATGGTCCAAGGGGTCTAAGGAGTCTGCAGATGGAGAGGGGAAGGCCATACAAGTGTGATTCACCTGGTGTGGTAATAATAGCTATAATAGATTCCCCCTAATGTGTGAGGTCAGAGGAGTCATACGATGGTTGAAATACATTATAAGTCCATCCCAGAAGTGGATTGATGAAGGATCCCAAATGGAAGACCAGCCACCCAATCGGCATAGTACAATGATACAACTCTGCACATAATTGCAAATACATATAGCAGTCCCGGATACATAAGAGTACAATGGCCATGAATAGGCATGATACAAAATATCACATAAGTGGTCATCGCCACGTACAATATACATAGATCAGGAACCTCCATGATGAAGATATACAAAGGATCATGATCTCCATAACGGCTGAAGATACACAATGGATCAAGATCTCCACAACAGCCAGAAATTTCTGACATATACTGGAATTAAGTCACGAGCGCTGAAATCTCATGAACACTGGCATGATCAAGGAGGTAGCATATAAGAGACGCCACCAATATGGAAGGTCTTCTACACAAACTGCTACGAGTACATGTCCTACTATGTGAATAGAGGTGTCAAGGTCGAACATATAGTCCATCGTCTGATTACCGGTCATTGATGTATACCGTTAACAGACGCGAGATCACCCACTGATAATGAAAATGAGAATCAAGGTACTAGAGTGCAAACTAACAAGTGTGAATAAATGTGTTGAGGTCGAACACTTGAGAGGATCCATCGATCAGGGGACATTGATGTATTCCAAAAAACTGTCGATGGCGAGAGAACCTGCCACTGATGACTGCAAGTCTCAAGGCACTCAAAAATGAATCTAGATTCCAATCCCAGAATAAATGATCTGAAGTCGATGGGATGAAATCCACTGGAACGAGGGCATTAAGGCATCCCCCATCATCCAACACGAGGTACTTAGCAAAGCTGTATAATGTGGAAGGACTCGATCATAAGGTGCATAAATGAGTAACTGTATCGGGAATGGCCGACATGCAAAGTCAAGACAACTGAGGAATGGTTGACTCAGGTTTTAACTTCCATCGAACAAGAGAATAAAGACGAATGGTGACTAAACAAAGGCAGCATAGACTCGATATATAGAACTGGGACATCTCTGTGACACATGAGGCATCGACAGAGGCTCCATGGGGACTGGAACCTTAACTAGTCGGTGGAGATAAACTCAGATAAAATGAGTACAGCTCCTAAAGTCAAACTATAAACCCAACCAACGGATTTGATATACAATGCTTTGTTCGAAGGCGACATGACTCGATAGCTACCAAAAGATAACATATTTCCTTGTCCAGCTTTTAGGTTTTTTTTATTTTTTTGGACTTTTTCAAATATTTTAAAAATCTTGAAAAAGAATAAAACTGCTTTATAGTTACAGACTAGGAGGAGACGAGTGTCATATGGGAAAACAAACTAGTTCCAAGTAGTGGAACATACCTATGCTCAATGCAAGGATACATGTGTAGGATAGCGACACTCAGGAGAAAATCCCCTCCCAGTAAAAATAGGGAATCAAGCTGCAAAGGATATATAAAATGGCTTTGCATGGCTAGACACGAGACAAGCTCAGGATATATGGCTGCAACTCAATGTCAGGGAAGCCAGGGTAAGGCTCAATAAAGCAGGAAAAGCACATGATAATGCAATTACAACTTGACATAAGGGAGTCCTGAGGGAAATAGGCCAGCAAAAGATCAAGAGGAGTATGAGGCTCTTGCGAAATGTCATGGCAATACTATACAATAGACTCCCACACCCTAAGGGACAAAATGTCAGCATGGGCACCAAATGTAAATAATGCGCTAACTAGGGTACCCATGTAAGGTCAAGCTCTACCACTCATATTATATCACTCCTAAAACAACAAGAAGGTTCTGTGACATAATAGAGTGGGTTCATACCTAAGGCTATAATGAAACGGTCATAAGGTCATGCAAAATGAAAACGATGATGAAACCTAACCTATATGCCAGTTTAGACATGATACCTGCAATCGGCACGAACGGGTCAAATGGCTGAAACGACACTCAAAAAGGTCTCCTACATCATAAATTAGTCCAAAAACGGTCCAAAATATAGGAAAGAGGGTAAAAATTTTCAAAATTTTGAAAAATTTCTATAAATAGTAAAAAATTCAAAACATTATAAAACATTTGAAATTTTTACCCATTTGAGCTCAGAACTTCAACAGCGAATTCCAGGAGATCCAGTCGGCGGAATCCACTACCGTTTTTTCCAGGTACTTACCCATGCTCTACTCTTTCATTTTGAGGCAAATTTTGTCAAATTCCATGGTGTATTTAGGTTTCTAGGCCATTCTAAGATATGCGCCACGTCCCACGCAGAAATCAAGGGTTTTTCTGTGTATAGGGCTGGATATATGTGGAAAATTCCCTCACAGTCGTGTACATATGCAGCTGTTTGGAAAATAGTCGCGTATGCGGCCGCGCTCAATGTTTTTTAAGTATTCTAAAAGACAAAACTCAAAATTTATGTGCAGGATGATCCTAGAATGGAGAGAACATGAACATGGTGATGTAGAAGAGGCAATAAGGGCAGATATAATGGCTCAACAAGCCTTATGTGCATGTGGGCTTTATAAATTTTGGTGTCTTGGTGATTTAAGAGCCAAACCGGGACTATTGCATATGTTAGTGGACTACTGGGATCTAGACTCAGAGTCGTTCCAGATAGATGAAATTTCTGTCACCATAGAAGTGGAGGACATATAATTTATCACTGGACTTTCCCGACGGGGGGAAGTGGTGAACTTGCGCTCTCGTGGGTCCGGAGGTGGCCTGACTATAGATGAGTACATTGTGGTGTACTGCTATAGATCCCAACTAACTCCATACAGGTGATGGGCCTAAAGGCCACCCTACTGACACTAGGTAGGATAGCAAGCTTGGCTTCAATCCACCAGACCTCGCGGCCTCTGATGTTCTATGCAGTGGAGTGCATGAGACCCACGGTATACAATTAGAGCACTGCGCTACTGGTCAACATGAAACACCAACTCAATGAGTGCAAGATGGGCAGAGTGCGAAACTTCGGTTTCAGCAACATACTAAGCACATTTTTCTTTGAGCGTGTTCCATGATTGATCCCTAGCATTGACGTTCCTCTACACGGGATTCGAGATCCAGCCCAACGATGTTGGGCGGATGCGATGCGCAAACTGGGTGGAGGTAGGGTGTCCAACCCCTATCCAGCTGATTTCTTTTCATGGTGGCGACGACAGATAGTTGCCATCGATGACTACCCCTATGTGGGGATAGATTTCTGGGGAGACCCAGACATGCCGCTACCACCAGGATCGGCATATGGTGACATAGGTAATGAATCTCAACCCTCTTTTTAAATTTTTTGAGTTATTTAATTTTTTTGTGTTTTCTGATTATGTGGAATCAAAAGGCATGTTTTTGGGTGACAATACATAGTCACATCTACCATATGCATGCAGATGTGGGACAATGGCGGCCTGAAGGCTTCCCTCGTCATAGATAGAGGGGAAGAGGAGATGATATCACGGGTGTGGATGCAGAGCGGATGCTCCAAAGCATTCATACCAACTTCATGAGACTGACACACAGAGTACCCATGGCGCAAGTTGAGGACTTGCCTGAGGCCATGCAGCGCTAGGTGGTGGGTGTACCATGAGCATGGGTGTGGATATTTCAACGGATAGCTAGAGCCGTAGTGACATTCCATGATCACAACCCCCCTCCTCCTCCACAGGCTTAGATACCTGGGAGTGATACATTTTGTACTACTGTGTATTATATTTTGGTGGCTCGAGAGCCCCATTTTTGTATTATGACACTATGTATTACCACATTTTGGATGTTTATAAAAACTTTTATGATGATCGGTTATTTATTTACATGTGTAAAAATTTACGTTTGTGATGAGCTTATTGTGTATGAAACAAATGCCAATCTAACATGTAGTTAGCATATGAGTCAGCAATTTGATTATTAATTCTTGGAATATGTATGTATGTTATATTGTCAAATTGTCGTTCTAATAATCTCACATGTTAGAATATTCTTAGTAATATCGGATCTCTAACATGGTACAAACCATTAAGCTGTGACACTACTAACTCCGAATCAAGACGTACCTCAAGAGAGAGAACGCCATGTAAAATGGCATCCCGTAGAAGCTCATTAATGGCACTATACTCAGCAACATTGTTTGAAGATGGTCGTAAACATATGCCTCCTGAAAACAATACCTGACCCATAGGAGTATAAATCATCCAAGCAGCAGAGGCTGAGTGTTGACTGTGATAGCTCGCACCATTCATGAATCCTATGAAGGTGGAAGATTCCATTGACATCTGCCAAAAGAAAAGAAAACTAATCACAAACCCGATCACCATAAGAAAAAGACCTACCTATGCAAAACTGTACAATAATATACAATAACCAACCTTGGCTGAAAATCATGCATAGTATTTTTTGAGATAGAGCCCATTTCTAGGCTCCGCCAAGGCTGTTCCCTCATAATCCACTAACTCATAAGCGCCCTTCTCTATCACACGTTTGACGTCGTAAGGACCACGCCACATGGGGTTAAAATTTCCTACCCCCAAGGGTTCTTTTGGTTGATCCCACAAAAGGACCAAGTCTCGCTCACTAAACCTCCTCGGACAGACAGATTTATCGTACTAGACCTTTACGTGACACTTATTTACTCCTAGAGCCACCAAGGCATCTTGACGCTGCTCATTAAGTTGCTCAAGGTGGATCAAATGCTCCTCCAACAAGGAAGTGTCTGGTAAGATCTCTATGGCTAGCTTCAAATAAGGAATCTCGCACTCAACCGGCAATACCAACTCGACTCCATGTACAAGTTGATATGGAGAAAAACCCGTGGCAGTCTTAACAATGGTTCTATAAGCCCACAAAGCCAGATATAACATAATGTGCCAATTATTCTTGCTTTGTGCAATGGTTCGTTGGAGAATGGATTTGAGTGACTTGTTCACTGCTTCCACCTGTCCATTCGCTTGAGAGTAGTAAGAGGAGGAATGCTCTTGTTTATACCCTAATTTTGATGCCAATTCTTCCATCATACAATTCTGAAAGTGTGAGCCATAGTCAGTGACAAGCTCTTTCGAAATCCTGAACCGAGTAATAATCTGGTTGAATACGAAGTGCGTGGATGTCTCACCGTCGTATTTAACTGTAGGCATAGCTTCATCCCATTTCATGAAGTAGTCAACAGCCACTATGATATGATGATTCCCTCCATCTGAAGCTTGGTTGCAATCCATAAACTCTAGCCCCCACTTAGTGAAGGGACCGGCAGTGATGATCGGATGTAACAGGGCAGGTTTCGAGCGCATATTACATGCAAACACCTGGCAAGGATGGCTCCTCTTCACCGCATCTACACAATCCTTAAAGATTGATGGCCATAAATAACCCGCTCTTAAGATTTTTGGGCTGTAGAAAGCCCAGATAGATGACCACTACACGCCCCTCTGTGGCAATCATTCAGCACTACGTTAGCCTCTTCATGAGTTAAACAACGTCGTAAAATGGAATCTACCCCACAACGGTACAAAGTGTTATTCAATATGAGTTAATTCTTAGACACGTGATGTAACCGTCGCCGTTCATCTCGTGAGAGGTGAGTAGGGACCTTCAATGTTTGTAAATATATAATGATATCCCCATACCATGGGTCTAAATTTGAGATTAAGAATATGTGCTCATCGATAAACATATCTTCACAAACCAACTCCTCGGCCTCACTTGAGAAATCCGATATAAGATCCACAAAAATTAACGCTTTCTTCGATTTTGCCGAAACAAACTCGAAATCGAATTCTTGCAATATGAAAATCCATTTATTATATTTTCCCCCAATCATCCTTCAAGTAAGGATGAATTGAAACGGATTGACATGGGCTACAACCAAGGCCTGGCAAAGGAGAATATAATGTCTCAACCGATGAACCGCATGTACGGTAGCTAAGGAAAGCTTCTCAACATGGGAATAACGGATCACTGTGCCAATAAGATTTTGACTCAGATAGTATATGACATGCTCTTGGAGCTCCTCATCCTCTTGAACCAAAACCATACTAATCGTCTCCATGGACGCGGCCACATGAAGTAGAAAATCACGGCTATAGTCTAGGGGACTAATCAACAGGGCCAATGCTAGGGCTCACTTGAGCACATCAAAGGACTCCTGGGCTCACTCATCCCAACAAAAGGTGGTGTCCTTCTTCAAAAGACGCATGAAGCCTCTAGTCAAATTGGCAAAATTGACAATGAATCTCCATAGGAAGTTTTCCATGCCTTGCAAACATTGAAGATGACGAATGTTTTTTGGGGGAGACAACTAAAGTATTGCCTCAACCTTCAAAGGGTTGACTCGTATACCCTCTTTAGAAACAATGAATCCTAACAAGTGACCAGACTTCACACAAAATATGCCCTTGTGAGGATTTAACTTGACCAAATAATGGCGGCACCTTTCGAATACCAATTTCAAATGATAGGAATGACACATTCTCATACGAGAATGAGCAGCAAGGTCATCCAAAAGCACTTCGACAATCGATTTGAAATCGTGGAAGATCAAGGTCATAGCCCACTGAAAAGTAGCTCTGACGTTCTTAAGGCCAAAATGCATTTTTCGATATGCAAAAGTTCCCCAAGGGAAAATAAATGCGGTCTTATGTTGGTCCTCGGGTTTAATTTGTATCTGATTGTATCTGAAAAATCCATCCATAAAGAAAAAAAAACTTGCTACCCACACACTCATCCAAAATCTAATCAATAAATGGTGTGGGGAAATTTTCCTTACGACAGGCATGATTCAAATCACGAAAATCAGTACATATGCGGATTGCTCCTTGCTTCTTATCAATCAGAGCAGGGTTTGAAACCCACTCCATTAAGGGAATGGGATAGATAAAACCAGCTTTCAACAGTTTCTCTATCTCCAACTTAATCGTGGGTGCTTTCCTAGGATTTAATACACACAAGCGTTGTCGAACAGGGTTAGCATTGGGATAAGTCTTAATCTCATGCTCGACAATGCAAGGGTTGATACCTAGAATTTCATCATAATACCAAGCAAAGATATCACAGAATTCTTTAAACAACTCGGTGTATTCTTGAATCTCAGCATGGGGACATTCTGCCCCAATATAGACATTCTCTATTCTACCAGGATCATGAGAGATATTGATAGGAATCGTTGGAGATATATTTTCCATGTTCCCATCAACCATCGGACCAGGAGAGCTTAATGGAACCATGGGAGTACCAATTCTCTCACTAAGAACCTCCCTAAAGTCCTCATGCTCCAAGCGGTCAAGCTCGAGAAGAAAGTAAGATCTATGATGCAACTCTCCCCATGGTGGCTCAACTCCCAACATGGCCTCAATAATTGCTTCATCTGAAGGGAAAACACTATCAAGGTAGTCATGCATGTGAGAAGATTGTACTGCTCATGTAGGCAGCACATATGGGTCCTCCTCCTCCATCTGCGAAGAGGAAGGACTAGGCTCTGCAACACATCTAAGATTATCTTGATAAGCTACCATAGTTGCAGGTAATGGCATGTCCATCATGATGGGTTCATTTGAAGTATTCGGTGTAGGAAGAATCCAAGAATCTTCCATATGACTCTTGCGAAAAGACATCAATCTCATAGATGTCGAAGCCTCACTGGAGCTAGACCCTATCATAAGGATAGGTGTAGGATAGCTAAATATTCCCATGAGGGATGGATACATGCCCACACCCACACTCCCAGTTGTCAGCTGAGAGTGCTCTACAATCGGGATCGAAGCTCCCGAAGATGTGGTAATTGACGGATTCTTGAATGATGTTTGATAAATTGTAACTATCTTCCCATTAAATGGAAAGCATACAATGCAAAATAGTGAAGAAGCTACGACTTGCATACTGTACATCCAATTCCTATCGAGTAATAGATTGTAGTCAAGGGGCGCGTCAACCACCTCAACCTCTATCGCAATGGTCTTCCCTCCCAAACGGACCTTAAGGGAGGGGAGGATCCCGTGTGACCTAAACGATCTCCCATCAAACGTAGTTAACATGGTCGTAGATTTAGACAACTCTGGGGAACCTAAACCCTTCCAACGCGATAAAGACATCACAGAAGCAGCAACGCCTTCGTCAATCACAGTGCACTTGACAGTCACGTTGAGACATTCTACATGAATCAAAAGAGACACATAGTAAGGAAAGCGAGGCTGAAGTCCCGTGGTTTCAAATTTAATCACGGAGGAAGAATTATCATCATTCACACCAAGGGAAGAAAGCAAAGCCTTCCTTTGTGAAGGACAACTCTAAAGTACTTCTAGTGTAGACATCGCACAAGGAGTGTGGCCCAAATCCTCGACAACAAAATAGTTATGGGTGGCTCGGGCATTAGTATTGTGCCCTGAATGCTTAAGGACTCCCTTAGGAATGTGAGGTGCAACTTCAGGTTTATCCACAGGTTTTTCAATACACAAAGGAGTCCCTGGTGGGTCAGGTTCCTTTCCTGGGTTGGGTTGTGACGAACCATAGTCCTTCACACGGGTCACAACTTTTGTAGCACGCACCATTTTAATGTAACCATGACCACTACCCTCAGACGGATATTGATCACCACCAGACTGATCATGGGTCCTCGAGTTCATGTTTTGATTGTGAGGTAAAGGGTTAGTCAGCGCAACTGGGCCTTGCGCTAAGAATCTCGAGGCTTCATTGATACGAGGGAATAAGTAAGTGAGGTGATCTTCCTTACACAACTTGCAAGGAAATTTAAACTTACGTTCAGCTTGCTTGTCCCCCCCAGCATTAAGGGCATTCTTGTCATTATTATTAGCATTTTCATTCCTATTCCCACCCTTATGATTGTTCCTACCCTTCTTTTTATTCCTTTCGGGTTGTTGGTTACCCTTCTGGTCCGACGATTGCACCGAAAGAACACTCGCCGTTTGGGTGGGTTGAGACAAAGCCGTGGCTTGTCTCGAAGCAGATTGGTTGATTGACAATTGACTAACTTGTTTCGCAATCGAATCTATAGGTTTAGCACTCACACAACCAACAATGCCATCGGCATGTGGTCCAGGTTTAATTTGGGGTCGAAACTAGAACATGGAGCATTGGGAATGATCTCATATAACAAACCGGATTGAGCATAAATCAAATCTAGTTCTTGCGCCCTAAAAATGGCTTGTTCTTCATTTTGCACTCCAGATGTAGAAACATCCTTCGCTATATAAGGAAATAACGACTTAAGGAACCATTCGAGGAGGAATTTTGGTGGTAGAAAGGCTTTAATCAACCTCTTCCATCTACGCCACTCTTGGATATGATCCGAGATATGTGTGGCTTTATCCTGTCAAAATGTTGACAAGAGTTCCATACCAATGTCATAACGTATTGGTAGCTAGAAGTGGTTAAGAAAAGTCATCGCTAGGTCATCGAACAAGGTGAATGCCCCCTAGGTAGCTCTATATACCATTTCACGGCAGGCCCTGTAAGGGTGCGTTGAAACAGCCTTAAATGGATTGAATCTTGGTGTAAGGAATTTGAAGAGCATCATAGGTGAAAGGTAGTAACATGTTCGCTCAGATCCTCACCCAGTTTTCCCTCGAATTTGGGTATGTCTGAGGGAAGCTTAGTAGGGACAGCTGGCCAAGCCGGGTCATGAGCTACAGGATCGTTTGTCAATCTCGAAAAGTCAAAAAGATTTAGCGTTGCGAGAAAAGGGAGCCTATGATGAGTAGGTCGATGGACCGCTCCCTGATAGTTCTGATTACCATAACCACCATGGCCTTGGCCATAGTGTCCTCCTCCCGTTTGACCTGTATAGGGTGGCATGGAAGCACCAGAGTGTGGTGTACCTTGACTATTCGGAGCTACAAAGCCATAATTTGGAGATTAATTGGGTTGTTGATACCCACACCCATAAGGTGAAGAACCCTGCCCATACTACGTCCCATAATAAGGTCCATAAGTCATCGCATTAGATGTCTCATGAGACACTCCGTAAGTAGGGATATACATTCCTGAAGTAGGAATATACATTCTAGAAGTAGGAATATACGCTCCGGAAGTAGTAACATGACCTCTAGAAGTATGAACATGACCTCTCGAAACAATGGGCAATACTTGAACCTGAGACACAACTGGTTGAGTAACCGTAGTACGGATGTCACTCGTAGCAACATTTCGGCCCGAAGGACCACGTGAATGAGGTGGAGGGTGAACATTCGAAGAACTAGGGACAGAGGATGAAGGGACCTATGTAATTATGTACGTGTTGTTCCCTATAGTCACTCATCTCGGATCTGGTATCCTTATAGGATCACTAGCCCTAGGCCTAGGAGGAATATGTGATGTAGCTTTCACCGCTGGGATGGAAGGTGCAATGTGACTTGTGCTCCCAAACCTCTCTGCATGGTAAGGAATGAGAGTGCCCCCAGGCATAGTGCGAGGCTCAAAATCCGACTCGACATGAAATGCCAAATCATGTGTGGGAAAACCAGACATACCATAACTACCATAACTAGTGCTCGCAAGTTCAAAATGAGTCTCATCATCTTTCGGCATTCCATAACGGCGATGCGTCAATGGGGGATCAACACTAGAGTAAGTAGGTCCATCATTAAAAGTACCTATCTCATAAATTATAGGACCTAACTCAGTCAAATTAGGTGAAGGATCATAGGCAGGAGTGAACTCCCCATATTCCACTTGAATGGGAGAAGGTGGTTGAGGAATACCTTCAACATGGTCTCCCATCGTGTGTGAATCAATGTGCGAAGTAGTTCACCTGGACTGTCTATCACTCTCTCTCAAAGGAGGAGGAGATGTAGAAGGTGGAAGTCCTGCTAAATGACGAGAACAGTGAGGTGCCGCACCCAAATCCACAATGACTAAAAAATATAAAAGGCTCTCTATCTACGCAAACCCTAGGAAAACTAACATGCACAGAGCATACACCAATAAAATCTAAAGCCAAACACAAGAAATCAAGGGTAGGATAAATGAGCTCCCGAATGAAGCAGGTATGTCTCGCCTAGGAGAGGCTTGAGACTCCCATACACAACAAGCGGAGGTACGTAACCAATTATGGTGGCCCTCAGATTCAACGCATAAAGCGACTGTGCTGTCTGACCCCAACCTGGCCGGGACACCGACAGAATAAGCCCTGCAGAGTACCCCCTCGATATCCTAGGTAAGGCCACTAAGGTCACCTCAATATAATCAATGCTCAAGTGGACAGTCGCATGCAGGATTGACCGTATGGGAAGGGTAGCAAAGCCTGAAACTCTCAAAAGAGCCCCCAGAGACGAATACAATCCTGGAAATATCTCCGGTGCAGTTATGACTAGGGGCCATCCCAATCAATAACCGCTCACACTACCTCATGATTAACTCCCTTTTGAGAGGAGGATCCTGAGAAACACTGGTTATACCAAGGAATTTCACACACTCACCTAGACAGACACATACATCTTGTTGTTTAGTGGTCTTGGAGAATTTAATCACAATGAACTATTCCAAGACCCTAAAACCTAATCTTGTTGGTGAACCCTATGAAATAAAATAGTGTAGTTCATTTTAATTAAGCGTTGATTTTAATTGGCTTTATTACTCAAAAGAGGTATACAGTCGTGCAACTAATGGCGCTATGACACAACATGAAGCAAAATGCACACCTAACAATCAATGCAAATGCATTGTGTCCATGAAAAACAGGATATGCTACTACGTGAAATGCGCAATTTTCTTCGAATGATAGATGCAAAATTTCCTATATGAAATCCTAACTAATACTCCAAAGCAAATCTAGTGCAAGTACTATGAAAAATGCAAGATGCAATGCATAATGATAATCAAATATTTTTGGATTTTTGAACTAAAAATGAGATACTAAAGCAAAAGAGTGGTTCTACAACCCCCAAACTCTGCAATCACACTTAAGAAGCACTCAAGCAAAGTACCAAGGTAAAAGAAATCTAATGCACTAATCCCAAAACAAAAAATAAAAAATGCAATGACAAGAACATTCTTCAAAAAAAGAAATTTTACCCTAAAAAAAACATCTCTGGTCAGAAATAGAGGTGTATACAAACTCTAGTAGTATCAAAGGAGACTCAACAATCATCCAACTTCACCCAACAACAATCAATCTTCCTCTAGAAGGAAAAACTAAGGGCATACGCGACTTTTTGCAGTAAACCCGCATGTGTACGCGGAAATAGTAGTGAAACCGGCATATATACGTGACTATGAGTTAAAAACTCGCATACAGGAAGAAAGGTGCATAAAAATAAAGGAAAATAAACAAGCTGAGACAAAATTCACACCCATCAGACACTACCAGGCAAACATGCCCCCAGACCTGACACAGAAACAAGAGAAACAAGAGCAATTCAAAGTCATTAAATGCCAATAGAAAACCCCCAAAGGACAACTACTAGGAACTCCCCAGCGGAGTCGCCAATTCTGTTACGGAGAGAAATTCCTATGGATTGGGGCAACACAACAGATAGCTTGACTCCAGAAATCAATCCTTTCCAATATGCAATAGAAATCAAATATCTAACACTAAAGGATCAGACCTTGTACCTTTTTCCAGATAGTTGAAGTAAATCCTCGTTGAGCTTTCCAACTTCAGCTTGAATTGATTAATCACTTTCCTTAACAACAAGTAAACAAGACAAGCATACTATATATTGGTGTTAGATCTATTCTAGCATATATAATCAACAATGTATAAGCATTTGAAATCAACCATGGATAAAATATTCATTCAAACATACATTATTGGATAGGAAAAGATATTTCTATTAATATGAAATCTGAGATTACAATGGATACAACCTCTGTTGGCACATCTACGAATCGGAGAAACTGAATCCCCCACTTGGGCCTCCACCACCTCAATCCTCCATCTCTCGATAGAAAGCTCACAAGCAAAAGGCAAGCTTGGGAAGAACACAAAAGTGCTCCAAGGGACAAAGGGATGCAGAATCAAGCACAAGTTACAGCAACATTGGGCTATAGTTTCTTTGCTCTCAATTCTCTTATGCCTTCAATGTATCCAAAGGGTTCCTTATATAGATTTTCAAAGGGGTAATGAAAGGTCGAATCCGAGAGATCTCAAGGAATTTGGAAGGCCAGGAGTCAAGTGAGTCAGATCCATGTCAAGGAAAACTCCAAAAGGATTTGGATTTTGCACACATCGTGATGTACGCGGTTTAGGGGCCAAACCCACGTATGTACGTGATAAGGGGTTAAAAAGTCGCGTATAGCAATTTTCTCATGTTATAGGGATGGTCTAGGAAACATCAAAGGCAAGGGGTCCAAGGAGTATGTAGAGGGACAGGAGAAGGCCATACAAGTGTGATTCACCTCGTGTGGTAAAATCAGCTATAACAATTGTATATTCTTCAATTTCACTAAACTATGCGACCATTCATTTAACATTTATAACGTCTATTAGACATAATTAAATGCCTATATGTTATCTTTAATTCATTTTGATAAATGTGTATCTCATCCACACTTTTATGAGCGTGTAATTTACTATTACTTGTGTTTAAGTCCAAGGTGAATATTTTTAACCATCTTCCCTTTTGGTATGTCGTTGAGACTATAATGATGCTATGTTATCATTACTAGATCCCCCAAGGCTTCATTCATTACTTAGACTTAAGAAATTCATTAGAGGAAATTTCAACTCAAAATGGGCCTCCTACAACAAATTAATAAAATAATAGTTAAAATAATAAAATAATATTTATTAATTTTGGAGGAAGAAAAGAAAAAAACTATTTTTTTGTTTGTATTTTCGACATATCTNCAAGAGAGCTCGTTGGATGCGGAATTAAATTATGCATCCAACGAGTACCCACTCGACATACTTTTGACGGACCCCGCTACCCCAAAAACAAGAGATACCTGAAAGTATCTCTTGTTTTTTGGGTAGCAGGGTCCATCAAAAGTATGTCGAGTGGGTACTTGTTGGATGCGGAATTTAATTCCACATCCAACGAGCTCCCCCGATCGAAATTTGAGTAAAAACACAGGGAGATATGTTGAAAATACAAACAAAAAAAGTAGTTTTTTTTATGATACCTATCCCCAAATTTATTTTAAAAATGTGTTTAAGACCTATACGGTATTTCAAATTTAAAGCAATTTCATTGGCTAACACATGATAACATGGAGTTTGAGTTAAAGTTAAAAGGCCCATTTTGAGTCGAAATTTCCTCTAATGATAATTTATTAAATAATTAAATGAGTATCAACACTTCCCTTTCTTCTCATGCCCATGCCGTCATGATGACAACATGACATCTTCAGTTGGATCCTCAAGGATTCTTAACCATTGACCTCTCTGCTTGGTGAATTCCTACCCAATAGTTCTTTTTCCGAGTCAAGATTTTAGTCTCCCAAACCTATCGATTGCGTCCATGAATTTTATGAAGTTAGAATATACTTACCACTATGTTTACTTCAGGTCGAGGTAACATGGGGATGTTACAACTTCTTTACAACACTTGTATCTGCAACATACTTTGCTTCTGCTGAAGAGAATTACAATAGGTTGTTTCTTTGAAGCCCATGACACAATACCTACACCAAAATAAAAATATTCCAAGATGTGTTTTGTCAAACTCATACAAGATTCAACCTTTTTTCTTTTACAAATTTTTCACATTAATTTGTTGCAATCGTGTTCATCCTTTTGTTAATGACTAAGAGCTCCATGATTTTAGTGCACAATCTTTCATTCAATCACAATGTTATTGCATCATTTTGTGATTGTTTTCTTCTACTATTGCATCATCCTAATCACCTACATCAGATGGCATGCTTTCAACATTGCCTTCTAATGGTTATTTCTTCTTCATTCAAAACTGACTCTTGAAACTAACTCTGCTTGTGTAGATTGTTACAAGAGAACTTTTTTTTCTTTTCCATTTCTTCACGAGTTGTTTAAACTTGAATTTACCATCATCCATTAAAACTTGGCATATCTCCATGAAGCCATTCATTAGTTTAAGCTTCAATGCTGCAAATCATCATGGTTTTTTCTCTTTTGCAACTTCAATGCAAGATTCACAATTAATCTTATCTTTGACAGATTCTTTTCTTTGATTAGGAGCCTTTGATGGCGGCTCTAACTTTGAATCAATATTCTTTCTTGTCAATGAGTTGCTCCTCTCTTCATCTTTTTTTTTTAACTTATTTTCCTTCAGACTTATGGTGCTCCTAACAAGCAAAGAAATATATTTTAAATTCATTTCTTCCTTCTTCTACAATGCCACACTTTAAATTTTGTATTTTTCTTTGTCTTCCTCTTCTTCATCTTCACTTTCTTCTTCTTCAATATTTTTACTAAATCTTTGAATCTACTATCAACAAAATCAACTACAAATTCTTCAATCCTCTTATCATTATCCAAAATATGAATGTCCTTCATGCCAAGGATTCTAATCCATATATTTTTCTTCAAACATTGTAATGTGGGTACTCTAAAATTCCACAGTCTTCCTTCTAGTTCATCAATGTTAACCTGTGTAGGGTAATTCTTTGAGCACATTGATTGATCATAATACCTGATTTCAACTGATTCTTCAAGTAATGCATTTTCAGCACAAATTTCTTTAATCTTATCAATTGTAAATTAACCTTCAACAACTTCTTCTTTAGCTTCAACTAGTTGTTCACCTGCACACTCAAAAAATTTGTTTAAAATATATAAAACATTATAATAAGAGCCATATTGGTTCTTTTCATTTTACTCTTTTCGGAGAGCATTATCTATTTCTTCATTCAAATCTTCCTTTGCTTCTACAACAAGGCGATTATCTTTCTCCATCTTTGCTACTGCAACAAGACTAGCATCTTCATCATCATAGCTTGGATTTTCAATCCATTCTTCTAAGAATTTTAACTCTTCATTAAGAACATCTATTTTTAGTTCAAACTACTCTATCTACGACAAAACATACAACATCTTGAGTGTTGTCATCATGCAAGCATTTTTCTATCACTACTTATGCAGTCACCAAATCATCGACCTATTTGCTTTTACCATCATTATAGACGTCTTCAACCGTTGCAACTTCTGTGCATCCTGCAACAATATTACCAAATTATTCAACAAAATTAAAATCATCAATATTTTCAAAAGCTTCACAAACACATGTATGACAAATAGGTTCAAACACTTCAACACAATGCTCTTTTTTATTCTCAATTGTTGTTGTTGCCTCAAATAATGTTGCAATGGAAGTTTCCATTTTTTCATCATGGTTACTGCTTCGTGAAAAACTTCACCAATACTGGTTGCTTCATTAACAACTTCTTCATACTTGCCATCAAGAATAGACATTGCTGAAATATCCAAAGAACAAACTGTGACACTTGCAATTCTACAATCATTATTTTGCACATGCTTTATTTCATTGACACGGTCTTGACACCCTTTAATTTTTTCAGGTATATTTACTTGAGCATATTTTCTGTTAGCATCCTCAAATTTTGTCGGTGTTGTTTCTATATGAGATACACTAACCTCATCAAATTCGATTTCAGTTTCTTTATTACGAGCCAAAGCTTCAAAACGTTCATCTGAACAATATGCAATATTTTATTTTCTTCATTTGTTGCTGCAGATTCTTCATCAAATTTAGTTATTGCTGCAACATTAATCTCACAATATGTCAGTTCATCCTCTTCTGACAAATGTATCATGATCTGTTGCTCATCTTCAACTTTACACACATCATCATCATCATCATCCACGGGTGTATCAACACAGCGAGGTTCACCAAAAGTTTTACTATCTTCTACTGCTTCTGCAAACTTGTCTACTGAAATGTTAACAGAATGTGACTGAGCCATATATTACCCCCTTACTTTTAATTCTCTCTTCAAACTTTTGAACGCTTCTCTAGCCGTATTTGCTTCAGCAATTACATAAGAAATATTAACATCCATAGCTTGACGGATGAAAGAGAGTGCTAATACATCATCATCTTGGTCAAACCATCTAATTTCTATGCAATTTTGCAAGCCATTATAACAAAAAAACATATGCATCTTGGGAGACCAACATTCATAATCTTTACCAACAAAAGGAGGGGGACATTCCAAGCTAGCACTTCTTAAATAAATTATTAACTCTTCAATTTAAGATGAGACTTCACAAAATATTTCTACATGTATTTCTCAGCTTCTGAATTGTTCGTCATTCTTCTAGACTCTTTGAGTCTTTTTTGACAACCCATTTCTTTTTCACACAATGATATTTTCTTAAAGTGAAATTTCACAATAGTTGACTCATACCTGAGGAAACACAAAGCTTTGAATGACTCCCTTCTCTTGATTTTTGGCTAAAACTTACAATTGCTCTTTTCTTCACAGCAAAAGGAGCACCTCTCCACGATGCAGATCCTTTTCTCTTCCTCAGTGATCTTCAACTCCACTGAAAACTCACTAACTTTAAAAAAATATTGCAAGCTTGAGTTCTATAAATTCACGAGCAACCTTAGTCCCCCGCTTTTTTTTAAACAAGATTATGCTCTTTCTCCTTAACTAGTACTTATACAAGTTGACCTTCTTCTTTACCAAGCTCTTATAACCTGCTCATATATGAGATCAAGGGGAAATGGGAAGTATGCATATTCACTTTGGTGTGAACTACACAATAACTTTTTCATTCTTAAATGTCACATGCAACCATTATTCACTATGTGAGGATATAAGAAGGATCTTCCAAAAAGTTTTAAATTATCATCCTAGAAATCATAGTTTATTTTATTGAGAAAATTTACAATTTTCTTGTTTCTTGCTATCTTCAGTTTACTTGGAAAATAATTGTACAATATTTACTATGACACAAAATACTTTTACTTGAAGGTGACTTGAGCTATAATACTTTTGATAAATATTTCATAAAGTATTAATCCACTTTCTCATAACTAAAAAATATTTATTGGGAAAATAAGAGTAAATTCTTTTTACTTTACTAACTTTTTATGAACCTAGAACTTAGTTTCTTCACTATATTTAAAACACAGTCCTACTTTTGTGTGTCCTATATGTAAGCACTTGAACATAGGAAATAAGTGGAAGTTAAACATGCATACATAGTAATTCCCCAATTTACTTAAATTCTTCACTTTTACAGAAAGCTTATTTCTCCACAACAATTTCTCCACTTAAGGCACTTTTTTTTAACTACAAAGCTTGTGCTCTTGGAATTCTACTTAATCACTGGACCTTACACTTTTGCATCTATTTTTACATATAAATCTTGTGCTCCAACCTTCTATTCTAGTTGTCACTCTGGTGCTAGCTCTCTACCTTTCTTTATCTATCCTAGCTCTACTCTTTTTGAGTTTTTCTTTTCTGAGTTCCTCTTCCTGTTGGATTTCTCAAGTGCTTCTTTAGCTTGAGTGATGCATATATAATGTTGTGTTGTGGCAATTAAAACACCTTGAACCATTTAAAAGAAACAACTTGTTGACTTCTCTCAAAAGCTATCGATAATTTTAGAAATAGAAATTAATTCATGACAAATTGAATGAACAGAGCTCAAAGAAGCAATACATGCAAGAGCTCATCATTAATATTTCCAACACAAAAGACTAATCTTGGGACTAATTAATTCAATGGCTTAGATTATCTCTAAAATACATAGATCATTGAAAGACTAAATAATTTGGTAAGAAGTAATGAGAAATCCATCAATCTCAATCAAATTTGTTAATCACAAAAGTGCAAATATGATGCTTTCAAAGGTGATCTATTCCAAATCGATTAACATAAACATAAAGATTAAAATTTAACTTTCAAATTTAAATATTTTTATTTATTTATTTTTGCATAAAAGTAACAAAACCAATTTGGTTGACATAACTTGGTTGTTAAATTGATCAAAGAAAAACAACACCACCACTAACTATTATTCATAAATAATAATTTATTTATATATATATTTAAAAAAAATTATAAAAGTTAAAAGGTGTTTCTTTATTGAAAAACCAAATCCTCACCAATTTTAATTCTTACAAAAAATACTAGTGTCTTTTATTATATTCTCATGTATCAGACAAGTATTTTGTTACACTCATATCAAATCAAGCATGTGATTGTTTTATTAAAAAGGACATAGATACCTTTCGATCTAAACATATCAATTATAAACAATTTTAACTTTTATTATACTCAAATTTTTTTATTATGTAAACGCATATACCTTTGAATCTAAACATATTTATGTGTCAAAGAAAGCCAAGCCTTAACCAAATATAAACAATTTTAACTCTGACTATGGTCATTGTTTTATGAAAAATTCTTGGCGTTAGCTTTTCACCCAATCATTTGCATGGATCGGATGATCGGCAACGTAGAATGTGACAGCTCAGGCGAGCCAAGTCGTCCAATCGGTGCAAATGGTCAAGTGGAATGGTCATTAGTTATGAAAAAAAAGAATACATATACCTTTGAATCTAAACGTATTTATCTGCGAAGGAAAGCCAGAAATATAAAAATAAAGGATCGCAAGTACCTTTGGACCTAAACATGCATATACCTTTGGATCTAAACATGTTTATCTGTCAAGGAAGGCGAGTTGTAACGGCCAGTTATAATCAATTTTAACTTTTGTTCTCTTGTATTAAATTCATATCAAAGCGGACATTTCATAATAAAAAATAAATAAAAACATTTCATAATAAAAATAATATCATACTCTATATTGCAATTTGTCTGGGACACAAAGTCCAAACTAATCTGGTAAACCAAATTGGTTGATGTGCATTGTGTGCGAATTATATTGTTAAACAAAGTAGATTCTTTAGTATAGATTCTAGTTCCCATGGTTAATTTAATGACGTAGAACACCTGCATTGTTCACAGGATATTCCGAAGTCCAAAGGTTTCAATTTTATTAAATATCTTTTATTTTATTTTATATGAGGCGCATTTACAGTCCAGTAAACAGAAATGTAAACAGAAATGTGGAAGTTTTTTTAGTGCTTATATTTTATAAAAAAATAATAAAACGTTGTAAGAAATAACATCCCAAAAAAAGGATTTGCAGTTATAGAGATCTAATCCTTTTAGAGACTTAGTAAATCCTTTTGGTTTTATCAATTTCACCATCTTAACTATTACAGAATGCATACAACTTAATCATCTAAACTGTTAAACCAAACGGCTAAATTTAAAAAATGATAAAATATAAACCTGACACCAACACTAAGAAAATAGATAAATAAAGATGACCGAAACTCATTGTTAAGGAAGAACCAAATTCCAACTGCCCAAGCCCGCATTGGTGTAGATTGACTGGCAAGTGCCGTGTAAATGAAGGAATGTTGTAAAGGAGGTCTCAAGTTCAAATCTCACCCAGACTTATCTGTGCCCCATACTTGCGGGCTGTGTGAACGCACCTGAGGTTATAGTGACATCTAACCAGTAAAAAAAAATTTCCAACTAACCACAAATGCATTGTGGAAGTGATTCTTCCATAGCTGCTGTTGTTGCAGAGGTATCTATACATAATTTGATCAAGTTTGTGTTTTTCCAGACTTTTATGTTCAACTACTACATATTTGTTCATATAAATATAAATATAAATGTGTGATGAACATGAGGACTACACTACTTAAACTCACAGGCTCTGTTATCAATGCTGTTCTTCGAAACGTGTCGAGCATACCGTTAACAACCAATTACATGTTTTCGAATATATATATAAATTTGTGAAGTATCATGCGAATCCATCTCAGATTGCAGTATAGATCTGGATCTGTTTAGCAATCAAGTAATCATATGAAAAATGCTAGAAAACTAAATCAAAATCACTAAAATCTTTTTTCCATACCGTTAGGAGACTGACAATTAATTTGATAGCTGAAAAAAAAAATAAGATCATTTGATTATAGCAGTTGACTTTGTAACTAAAAAATTGCATTATATTTAAATTAAAATGTGTAATATTTTTTATTGTGAGACTGACAAGTAATTTAATAGTTGAGAAAAATAACAAGATTATTTTATTATAGCAGTTGAGTTTGTAAATCAAAATGTTGCATTATATTAAACTAAAATGTATGATATTTTTGTGTAAAAAGATTTTTTTTATAATATATTTTAAAGTAAAATTATAAAATATTCAAGTAAACAATATATGAAAAGGGATACAATCTATTTTCTCCCTCGTCTCATAAAATAGTCATCGTGAGAAGTGTACAATTCTAAGAAGAGCATATGCAACAGGTCGAACTAGTAGAGGGGGCTAGTTCACACCCTTCACTCAATGATGATGTAAGTGATGTTTTTCTTTCTGATTTTTATAATTTTAATATGGATTATGAATATGAGGAGATCATGACTCTTCCATAAGGGTAAAATGGGCTAACAAAACCATACAAGTAGCTAGTGATCTTGCAGGATATTCACTAGACTCTAGGAAGACTAGATCTCAGTTTCACAATGTCTTATCCACTTGTGATTCAAATATTCCAGAAAGGTGTTTTATGATGGTTGGATCTGATCTAGAGCCATATGAAGAAGCATCACATGAACCAAGATGGAAAAATCCATGCAAGAATATTTCAAGTCTAGAGAATGAAACTTGGGAGTTAGTTCCTCTACCTTCCAAGAGGAAACTAGTGCAATGTAAGTGGGTTTTGTTTAATATTGTAACTTCAAAGGATATTATAAATCTGTTTTACTGATGTAATCCAAGGGAGATGTTATTATTCCTTCGACGGGGTGTTAATATTGTATTTGTTCATCATAGAGTCATGAGGTAAACCCTCCATTGTAAGTTGGGTCATTAGTACCTTAATGAATAATATAATATACGGTTTCGAGTCTTCCTAGGTGAAATCATCCTAGACAGTTTAGTGGGGTTGACTTGATTAGGGTAAAATTTTGGTTCAATGTGTATAAATAGAAGAGTCATGATTCTTATTTGGGCACACAAACTCTCACTTGTGTAGCGCATAGGAGAGAGAGAGAGAGAGAGAGAGAGAGAGAGAGAGAACAACAAGGAGGAGGATAACTGTTTTTGGGGTTATATCTTACACATCTTATACATAAGAAGTTTTGATGGGTTTTCTTCCCCTTAAGGATTTCCC
Source organism: Pseudotsuga menziesii (assembly GCA_001517045.1). Classification (NCBI taxonomy): domain Eukaryota; kingdom Viridiplantae; phylum Streptophyta; class Pinopsida; order Pinales; family Pinaceae; genus Pseudotsuga; species Pseudotsuga menziesii. The sequence continues at coordinate 44,660 of LPNX011166585.1, forward strand.
ATGATAAATATTGTTTCTATCTTGTGATTGTGTTTCTATCAGTGATTATGGATATGCTACTGCTATGATTTTGAATTGAACATTAATGATAGAGTCTAGCATATGGAATCTTAACAGGTTTATAGGACAAAAGTGGTTGCTGGTGGTTCAGATGTGAAGTATAATGCCAGGTTGGTTTCCAAAGGCTTCTCTCAAGTCCATGGAGTGGAATATACAAAGACATTTGCACTGGTAACAAAGATGGACTCAATTAAGCTATTTTTTTCCATTGATGCATCTAAGCGATGGGAGGTGCACCATATGAATGTGAAGAGTGATTTTATTCATGATGACCTTTATGAGGATATTTATATGCAACATACTAAATGTTTCATTCATGATCCTTCACTTTTTTTCAGGTTGAAGAAGTTTCTCTATGGCCTCAAGCAAGCCCTCGGGGCTTGGTATGCCAAGATGGACAACTTTCTTCTCTCACAAGGCTATGAAAGATGAAAATATGATCTTAATGTGTATTTGTAGAATTTAGAAGACTCTATTATGATGATATCAGATCATAGTACTATATTTTGATGATATTTTGATCACTGGAAGTTTCGTTGCTGATATAGGTCCAATTAAGTCTTTATTGCACAATGAATTTTCTATGACTGACCTAGGATTGTTGAAACAATTTCTTAGCTTGGAGATTGAGAAATATGATGAAGGTACTAAGGTCATCCAATCAAAGTATGCTTTAGAACTATTATTAAAGTTCAAAATGGTTGAATGTAAAGAAACTAAGTTTCCCTTTCTTTTAGGAGTAAAAGTAGGTGATTTTGGTTCATCTCCATTGGTGGACAACTCGTTGTATAGACAACTAGTTGGGAGCTCATTGTACCTCACACACTCTACCTAATTTGTCTTATGTGGTAGGTGTTGTTTCAAGATATATGCAAGAGCCTCATGAGATCCATTGGAAGGCTTCCAAAAGTATTTTGCATTGTGCACAAGGAACCTAACACTTCGGGATACATTATATTGCTAGTTCTCCACTAAAACTAGTTGGATTTACTTATTCAAATTGAGTTGGAGTTTCCACTGAAAGGATGTCCACTTCAATTTACGTATTCATGCTTGCACATGGTCCTATATTTTGGTCAACTATGAAATAACACACTATTTCTCTTTCATCGGCTGAGGCTGAGTACAGAGAAGTAGTGAATGCAGCTACATAGTGCGTGTGGTTGCAAGGAATTCTTAGAGAAATTAGTTTTTCATTTGATTCACCCGCTATCATTTGGTGTGACAACAAAAGTGCAATCAAGATATGCACATATTCAATATAGTGACAGAGGACGAAGCACATTGAGATTCACATGCACTACATAAGGGGCTTGGTGCATGAGCAGGTGATATCACTACAATATTTCCCATCTACATACTAAACTGCTGAAATATTCACCAAGAGATTCACAAAGAAGACATTCACCTATCTTAGATCACTCCATGGGGTGGGTGACACATGGTGATGACTAATATTCGATTTTCGATTTTTCTCCATGTCCATTTTAGAGGGAAGGTTTTATTACCATGTGTTTTTCCTTCTTACCTTGCTTATATGTACAAATAAATTTTTGTAAGAGGTGACTTGAGCCTTAGTTTCCAAGGCCTTGACTTTTGATGTGGTTACACTATTTTAGGCTTAAGGGGGGGTGTTAAGACATCATCCCATCTAGTACCATAGTCACATACAACCTAGGACCTTAGTCTCTTTCATTTTCACTTATGTTGCATAGTCCAACCATTGGTTATCATGGTTTCCTAATGTTATTGGAGATTTTGGACCATTAATTGCACCCAAGGCCCACATTTTGGTCAACGAGGAGCATGAACACCCTCATTAATGAAATTTTGGTCCCTTGGGGTACCCCCACTCTTTAAATCATGGATTTGGTTTGACCACAGGAACCCATGCATTGTATTTGAGTGTTTTTTGTTATTTTGGACAATTTATTGTTTCCTATAGCCACTCTCACTTACCGATACACTCCATCATGCCTATCCTACCCTTATTTATGATCAAGCATGCTTCCCCAATGTTCACATGGCCATTTGTGACGATTTGAGGTGATTTGGGAGATTATTGGTCAACCTAGGGGGTTTGAGGTCCAATCTAAGTCTGCCACATGTATGCAACCAATTTCCTCCAAAGGGTAACGTGTTTCTCCTATTGTAATATAAGCATACTCTAGACATGTTTACATGTTGTATTGTAATATAAAACTCAGTTATTGGAACCATACCTATGTGTTAATTTTGATCTTTTACATTGTTTTCTTCATGTATTGTCAAATTATTTTGTTGTGAGGATTCTCTTAGATTCTATATATTGATGTGAATCATAATTTCACAGTAATTTAAAAATAAAATTAATATTACCTCTCTCATCAAGTGGCTCATCTGATCTGAATAATATCTTTGGCCACCCTCTCTAGTTCATGTCGACATATGGATATGGAACCATGTCAAGTGCATGGTTGTCCTCACTGGACAACATATCTATCACATATGAGGTGATCCTAGATGGGAACTCAGGTTTCCCCCTCTTGGGAAACATCTCCCCCCACATGCGCATACACATCTTAGTCACCATCCTACTAGGTAGGTGCTCGAATGATGGTTTGGTGATCATAAACCTGTTTAAAAATAAACAAGAAAAATCTAAACTGAAAGGGATTTTGGACCTCCAATCAATGACTACACGACATCTATCCAAAGCATAACAAAATTTCTGCAAAAAAATGGAAGACCACTTAATGCATCTAGGCCTCTGCACTAAAGATTCAACATAATACACTGAGGGGCAACTAATGCACTGCTGTAGAAGGAGCAAGTCGATAAGTCGACTTGAACAAGAGCTGACTTAGTCAATCAGCCGACTAAGGCAATGGGATGACTTAGTCGATCAGCCGACTAAGTCGGTCGGCCGACTAAAATAAGAGATTAGGTCGACCACCTAAGGTCACGTCGGTTCACCGAACCGACAGGTAGTTATTTTGTAACCGTTCTGTAAATCATATATATTAGGCTGTTGAGCCAGATGAGAACTCAGTTCAGTTCTCTATGTTGTATGGACTCATTTTGATAATATAATCTATTTATTCACTTATCTGTTCTTGTATCTTGTCTCTGTTCTATATTTATATATGTTTTAGTGTGTATTATTGGTAACCTTATGTGATCTGTGAGATTACAAAATTGGTTCCATTGCCGGTAGTACACGACTGGAATGTATGCAAACAAATGATATCAGAGCAGGAGATTAAGGACTGGTGGGATCGTATAGTTGCAAACTACTTGCAAAATTACGCGCGAAGGAACAGATTAACAGTCGCACAAGCAAAAGAAAGATTTGTCACAGAAACACATGAAAAGTTTGTCGAATCAGTGCCCCAACTTTTGAAGAAATTCCTGGATGCGAAAACTGGACGGGATTAAAGAACAAAAGTTGCTGGAAAAACTCATCCGCAGAGGTAGAACAAACTTGTTGGAGTGGTTTGAGAAAATCGCCGACGACTTCTGTGAGGAACAAGCAGTCGAAGACAGAAATTTAGTAGAAACAGTGAAGGAGAAATTTTACACAGATCTCGCCAAACAATTTCTATGTTCCCTACCGACCTTGTTGTTCAAATTTTTGATCGAGAAAGGGGTAGCACACATCGTCGAAGCTCGTCCATCACTTCACGAACTGCCAACAAACTCTAACTGGGCGAAGAAGTAGAGGAAGTGGGAAAAATTCATTGTAGAAAGGGAGTGGGAATACTTCCTAAGCAAATAGACCAAACTATTTGGGCTTTCTAAAAAGCGTCGGGTAGGATATGGGGGGGTAGCTGGTCATATGTTGAAGATAAAGTATAGTGGATCCTAGTCGACTAGAACCCGATATCAGTCACCAATACTGAGAAGTCGACTAAAAGGGACCTCAAGAGAATAGTATCATACAAAGTATGTTGGACATTCAGAAAATAGAAAGGGAACAGAGACACTAGAGAAGGGAAGCAAGACAACAAAGAGCTTTAGAGCTGCACAGAGGACGGAACCCCAGGGAGAATGACCAGGAAGAAAATCCGCCAGAGTCGGGTCATGACCGACATGAAGAAGGCGTGGAACAAGAAGCGTCCCCTAAGGAGGAAGAATTGTGGATAGAGCAGCCAGAAACTCTCCAATTAATAGCTCCCAATGAAGGAACAACCCTTTCCCCATTGAATCCGCGTACTCGAATACAAAATATTGTTGAAGAAGACCTCCGACTACGAGCTGGTGACTTCAGCATATGGAGTCAACTAGGAGACGAAACGTACACTGGATGACACCTTATTATACGTCGACCAGTGGAAGGGAACTGGGTGACTTTTCAAGCGGCACCCTCCCTTCGAAGTATCCACTTGCTCTTACCGACACATGAAGGAGAACCCCCCCACCAAATACAGCTTTAGAAGAAATAGAACATTTAGAACCGCGAACAAATAGTTGCAGTGGACCATCGATAGTAGAAGTCGACATCAAACGACTGCACGATGACGAAGAATCAACAACCGACGGGAACGGAAGTTATGTCGACCAGAATTCTGCAGGCACGAATACACCAATAACCCCACCACCCTCATCACCATCCCCACCTCCATCACCGCCACCTTCTGAGAGCAATGACAGTGATTCAGACATGGGTCACAGATCGGCTCACATCCCTCTATATGAAGGGGATGAGGACCCCATACGACATTGGTTCGTCTGCGAGTCGACGTGGGAGGCCAACCAAGTTATAGATGAAGATAGACAAATGGCATCGTTCACAGGAGCCTTAAGGAAAAGGGCATTGACGGGGTACATGACCTTTTCAGAAAGACAACCCAGAGCGACAAAAGCAGAAATTAAGGCACAATTTTTGTCATTTTTCAAAACCCCATATGCTAAGCACCTGGCCGCGAAGAAACTCAAAACCACATCACAAAATACAGGGGAATCCGTCCGTGACTGCGATAAGCGTTGGAAATACTTACTGAGCCAATTGGATTATGTTATAGATGAAAAATTACTAATCCGGTGGTTTCTTGCAGGACTATCTCAAAAAGTACGCCGACACATCAGTCTGGAGACGTTCAAAACTTACGAGGATGCGCTAACGAAAGCTCTTCAATTAGAGATGGACGAGGATATACCCACTTACCCCACAGACCACAGATTGGAAGAACAGCTCGAGAACATATAGAAGTCTCTGAAGGAGCTAAGCCTAAAAAATCAGGAGATCTGGTGCACCAAATGCTCAACAGTCGGCCATTCGAAAGATAACTATCGACAAGAATATAGCCAACAAGACGTTCGATTTGTACAGACCAAGTCCTTTTGCGACATTTTCCAGGAACACGGAGATCACTCTACAAAATACTACCCATTTAACATGAAGAACAGAAAGGCTTCCTAGTGCGACATCTGCGAGACCAAAATTCATAACATGGTTGTCTATCAGTTAAACCTGAAGAACCGACAAAACTATCAGGTAGTCTACCAAACGAATGCAGTGGCACAACATAACGAGCAAAACAATCTAGCAAACGATCAAAACAGACAAATATTTGATGGTCGACAATATGAACACCAGTACGACAATCGACGCCAAGGCTACAGGGGAAGAGGTCGATTCCCTGGGAATTGCGACACACGCCCACATCGACCCATCCAGTGCTTCACATGTTACAAAGAAGGTCATCGGTATGCAGACTGTCCATATAAGGACATGACTGATTTCAAATTATGTACCCACTGCGGGTTAGGGGATCATTCACTAGAGGATTTCCATACCATGTTAGAAAAAATTAATACCAAGAAAAATGTTAATGTCTTGTCTTGTGTGCAAAAGAATGATGTAATAACCACCAAAAATTTACATATTGTAACTCGACAAGGAACAAAAACAGGAACTGATAACCCCGCAATTAGTAAGATTAAAGAGACAAATGTCTATCTTGACCCATTGAAGGAAAAACAAACATATAAATAAGCAGCTCATGTATTTCAAGAAATTGCACGACAAGAAAACATGCCTAACAGTCGACCCAACACAATAAATAAATTAATCCAGCTTGTTCAAACAGACAAATCAATATCTCAATTCATTGAATTGTTGCATGAAATAAAAAGTACAAACTCTGAAAAATAAACAAAAAGCATCTGCAGCTTGAATCAAAAAGACAAAAGTGATGCCGACCCACTTGTCGACCTGGAAATCGAAGGTTACCACGTCCGACAAGTAGTGCTTGACTTCGGCTTTAATGTCCCGGTTTTGACCCCGTTGCATTAGATGTATATGATGTATAAATTGTAAATGATCAGGGTGTGGAGCTAAAGGCCAAGGCCCCACCATTGATCGGTTATGTTATGTTTTGGTTTTGAATTGTCACCGATGGTATATCAGGGCATGCGACATATATTATGATGGTCATCATGTAAATATGCATCTATAATTAAAAATGAACCCGAACAGCTACGATCGTGGAAACTAAATCGAAAGGGGCATGATTTTCACAAGGATAAGGGTGGGGGAAATTGTTAAACTTTGGCCAATGAGAAGAAAAACCCATGTGTCTTCTTCCAACTACTCTCATTAAATAATTGCTGCTAGTGGTTGAGGTAGTTAATTGATTTGGGAGTGGGGTGGCAGGACTGTCAGTCCTCACCCACATGCACACTCCACCCCTGTTGACTTCACTCACGCAGGGAATTCTACTCTCACCACGATTTTGTCTGTTTCTCTGGGCATTTTTGGTCTCATGTAGACATTTTTCTTGGCTCCACGAGTTGCTGAACACCCACACATTGCAATTCACGTCCTTCCTGTTGTTGTGTGTATCCACGGACAAAAACGGATTTGTTATTCCTCACGCAGGGCCCCCATTGTCTGTTCATTCCTCACAGGGTCTAATTGTTCCCCTCACGCACAGGAATTTCCTGGGTTTTACCCACGTGGTTTTCTTTTGCGGATCTATGCATAGTGTGGCTGTATCCTTTCCTCACGGGTTGATTGTGGGTCTGCATTGCTTGTTTGCTCATGCACAGGTCGGAAGACGGTAGTTTATTTCCTAGAGTGGTTTGTGTATTTGTTCCCGGTGATTTTGTTTCCCAGGACGGGCTGTGATTTTTCCCCGACTGGAATTGTATTTGCTGTTGTGGTTGGGATTGTGTAATTCGCTGGGGAGTCTTTCCCCTGTTTAAGCTGTGATAGCTAATTGATTGCATACGTTCAATGGTTGGTCTTCGGACTGTGAGAGGAGCAGGGATGTTGGCTTAGTTTTGCTTGATAAACCTGGTGGCTGAAAACCACACAGACAGAGCTAGAGAGCTGGCCTTCTTCTCCATCACCCCTGAATAGCACTGGAAGGGAATGCAGGGCCTGAGGGACTGTGTAGCAGAGAAGGGACTGATTCCTTGTGTTGGGTGTGTTTGGGTGTCATAGAGGTCAGGCTAGTTCTGGTGTAGGTGTTCTTGGCTCTGTAGTGAGCTCACCAGCTTAGCATTTAGCCTTTCCCACTCCTTGATGGCCTAATAAACCCAACTGTGTTGGCTTGCCTGTGTTTTGTATATCCTTGGCTATGTGTAATCCTGCTAGTTCCCTTATTCCTTGGAGAATCATGCCTAGCTCGGGGGTGGCAGCGCTGCTGAGAGATTAAGGAGCACGCTGGCCTATGGTTGGGTGGAACGTTGCAGCGACGTAGCTGGTTGCGGAACGGAGCTTTCATAAGATAAGTCATCTTGTCCATTTCACTTCTGCAATCTTAATTTCTGTTAATGGAATTGATGAACATGTTAAATGAATACATGCATGTATGAATGCTATTGGTTTTCCGCTGTGTATGATGATTAAATTGCATCTGTGCATGATAAATAATTATGTGAGCACACTCTAGTTCTATATACAAGTTTAAGCATTCTATTCTAGCAATTTTTATGCCTGTACATGTTCATGGGGCTCTTAGCCCGGGTGTTTGAAGCTTGTAGTCGCGTCCTCTTCACCGGTCGGAGGCATGGGGACGTGACATCGGCTCACAAGTAAATATCATGACTCATGACACTTGGGAACATATGGGCAGACCTTGACTCTATGAGTCAGGCATATACCTAAAACTAGTCAACCAAGGCCTAATTGAACCCATTGGAGTCTGGAAAAACGTCGACACGACTATCAAGGGAATCTCGACCAAGGTTTATTTTGAAATCATTGACCCAAAGGAAGGATCCAGCTCCTTCCCAGTGCTAGTCGGTCGACCTTGGGGTAGGAAGATGAAAGCATCCATATCCTTGGACAAGGAACGAGTCAAATTAAAAGAAAATGGTCAAAATTTCATTGTACCCATTCATCCATGCCAAGGGGAACCTTAGACTGAACCTACTAATGAAGAATTCGATGTCCGACAACTCTACCAAATCCACAATGATGCAGACTACACAGAACCAAACATCAATGGAGAACTTCTCTTAGGTAATCAAGACTTAGTTGGTTATAACTCAGACACCAAATTGTACGACTAGGAGATCGAGAACTATGAAACACAAGCAAGAGGGTGCTGGACTATACAAAAAGTGCAGAAAAATCCCACCCAACAGTGCTTCATAGTATCCATTGTCCCAAAAATATTCGAAAAGAAAATAAGGGAACACCCTACCTTACAACCAACCAACTTGAATAATACACAACTACCAAGGTATAAGGAGAGGGAATCAGCAGTCATGCATGTCGAGCAAGTATCTAAAAATATTGGTGAACATGGCCGATTTCAAAGCCTAGTTGAAACTTTTACAGGGCAAGCAGCTAGATGGTGGGATACCCATCAGACAAGACTACAAACCTGGACAACTGCTTCGACTTACTTCGTCGAAAGGTTTGGAGGAAAGAAGTTAACCCAACAAGTTCAGATACCTATATTCACTCAAGGATAGAACCCAAAAGATCATATCAAAAATTGTGAAAAAGAGTGGAGAAGACTTGGGTACAAGGATGAACGAGCCTGGCCACATTTGTTCCCCTCAACCCTAGCCAACTTACCAAACAAATGGTATAAGATGGAAGAAGCTAGAGGTGAAACCTTCTTATGGCATGAACTCAAGGACAATTTTATTAAAGACTTCAACTTCATAACCTCAAAATGAAAATCTGGTTGAGATAGTAAAGCAAATTAAACAATTTATCCAACCGACTGAAAACCAACCCTTACAAGACCATCGACAGATAAGGGACTGTAACTATATACAAACATCATCAAGACCACAGTCAACCTGATTACAATTAGAAAATGAAAACACAGAAGGCAAGAGCTTTAGATGGAAATCCAACCATGTCGAAATGAAAAAACCTATCCGCACAATCCTGAAAGTCGCAACAACTGACAAACAAGATACTGACAAAATGACTGTAGCTGACTTCCCTGCCACATTCTCATAGTTTGAAGAAGGAAGTCAACCGATTAATGAAGCCAAAGCACCAGAGTGGCTAGATGCCAAAGTAAAAACTAAAGAAGTCGACATCTCAAATGACGATCGGCCAAAACTGGCAAAAATTGGTGACTACTGGAACGAACAACAGACCACAGAGATAGTGAACTTACTAAAAGAGTTCCAAGATGTCTTCGCCAGGGATTATAAAGACCTAAAAGGCTTAGTCCACGAAATGGGAGAAATGAAAATTGAAACTAAACCTAATGTTCGACCTGTCAAGAAAAGACCTTATAAACTAGCTCACAAATACAAGGAGATAGTAAAAAAGGACATTGATAACACGTTAGCAGCAGGCATCATCTACCCTATTGACCAATCTGAATGGGCAAGTCCAATGGTCGTACAACCCAAGAAACATGACCCAACCAGACTAAGAATTTGTGTCGATTTTAGGGAACTAAACAAAGTAACACTGACAGACCCATTTCCAACCCCTTATGCCGATGAAATCTTGAATGAAGTTGCAGGACATGAATGCTACTCATTTACAGATGGATTCTCAAGCTATAACCAAGTACCAATAGCTAAAGAAGACCAGAAGAAGACAACATTTGTGTGTGAATTTGGTTCCTTTGCTTACAAAGTTATGCCTTTTGGATTAAAGAATGCACCTGCAGTGTTTTCTCAAATTGTTGTCAAAACATTTCAAGAATACATCTATAAGACCATGGTAGTATACTTCGATGACTGGGAAATATACTCCACCTTAAAAGATCATTGCAAATGGCTCAGACTTATGCTGGAGAGATGTAGACAGATTCAACTCTCCCTAAACATCAAGAAATGTATATTTGTGACCCCCATAGGGATACTATTAGGGCACATTGTCTGTAAGGAAGGTATTAAGGTCGACTTTGCAAAGATTAAAATTATCCTCGACCTGAAACCACCAGTAAACCCCAAACAAGTCAGGGTGTTACATGGCCACACAGGCTATTACAGAAAATTCATAAGATACTATTCAGATATGACCTATCCTCTTGAAGAACTATTAAGGGAAGATCAAGAGTTTAACTAGATAGAGGAATGCCACATATCATTCGAAAAATTAAAAAGAAAACTAGTCGAAGCCCCCATCCTAAAGTTTCCAAACTGGTCGATCAAATTCCATGTGCATATTGATGAATCAAGAATAACAATAGGAGAAATCCTAACTCAACCAGGAAATGATGGAATGGATTATCCCATAGTTTACAGCAGTAAAAAATTAAACAAGGCTGAAAGAAACTATTCGACTATAGAAAGAGAAGCCCTAGGCGTGGTATTTTCCCTCCAAAATTATCAACATTACCTGTTAGCTAACCCCTTCACATTCTATACCGACCATCAAGCCCTGAAGTATCTTTTCAATAAACCACTCCATCATAAAAGGATTTGTCGATGGCTACTTCTCTTCCAAGAATTTGAGTTCGAATTCGTTGTCCGACCAGGCAGGTTAAATGTCGGGCCCGACCATCTATCCCAAACCGACACAAGAGAGGAACCCACCGGAGTCGACGACGACTTACCTGATGCACATTTATTTCGCATAGAAGCAGTGCCAGCAGAACTAGAAGAAATAGCTCAGTTCTTAGAAGACGGACATGCACCAGAAGGTATGAGTACCAAGAAAAAACAAATCTTAGCTATGAAGGCTGCACCATACAGTCTCATTAACATATTTTTATACAAAATGGGATTAGACGACATCCTCAGAAGGTGTGTACTCAAACATGAACGAGACCAAATCATGCATGAAGCACACTATGGACCTGCAGGAGGACATTTCCAAGCAAACATAACTGCAAAGAAAATCCAACAGTCAGGATTATGGTGGCTGACACTCCACAGAGATTGCAAAAGTTTTGTTAGTCGTGGTGATAGATGTCAATGACTAGGTCAACCTCTACCTAGTACAGAAATGCCCTTGATATCAGTAAACCCCAGTCTCACATTCGAAATCTGGGCCATAGACTTCATAGGACCATTTCCTATCCCAGCAAAAAGATCAGGTGTAAGGTATATTATTACTGCAGTGGAATACGTCACTAAGTGGGCAGAATCTGAACCCATCGATACATGTTCTAGTGAGATAGCCGCTACGTTTATCTATGAAAATATCATCACTAGATTTGGATTCCCACTAACCTTGATTAGCGACTAGGGGACACACTTTATAAACAAAACTATCAAAACCTTGATCGACCAGTTCCAAATCGACCATCGACGGAGTACAACATATCATCCTCAGTTGAATGGAGCGATTAAAGCATTCAATAAAACATTAACAGAAGGGTTAACTGAAATATGTAATGCTGACAAGGACGACTGGGATGATAAAATACCTGCAGTCTTATGGGCATACATAACAGCCTATAAACGATCGATCAACCAAACCCATTTTCGACTAGTATATGGACAAGAAGCAGTAGTTCCACTACACTTCCGACAACAGACACCTATTATTGCAGAAATACTACATGTCGATGTCGAACAGGGAAGGAAGGATCGACTATTTCAACTCAGCAATCTGGAAGAGCACCGACTCATGGCCATGCAACACCAAGAAATTCAGAAGCAACAACAGAAAGCGTGGCACGACCGCAACATCAAGAACAAAAACCTGTCGGTTGGTGACCTTGCTTTACTCTACAATAGTCGGGTCAACGAAAAACCTAAGAAAATCCACACATAATGGATGGGACCTTACATTGTTGAAGAAAATCATCCCAATGGATCAGTCCGACTAAGGACGTTACAGGGCATAGTATTTCAGAAGCTCGTTAATGGAGCCCAACTAAAACATTACAGAAACTAATACTAGAAAAAAATAATTCATATAACGACCATAACCGTCAACCAAAATCCATAAAAAACTAAAAATTCCAAAAAAACAAAATAATACCCCACAGACAGAAAACCATGACAGGAAATTACCATCTCGACAACCACCATCATGACCATCGACCATTTTCATCGACCACTCCTGTCGACCATTCTCATCACCGACACTAGCCGACGACCTCGATAATCCCATCACGCATTCATGACCTCGAGCGCCGAAAGCAAGTCACCATTAACTCACACTCACGTATTCCAGCTGGAACATCACATCCGCCATTAATACAACCATTGCCACACACAAACACACCATCGCCTATAAGTACCAGACCGCCGAAGGTTCATTCACCGCAACCTATACATACAGAGCATCAGAACACCTAGTTGACCAAAAGCCGAGAAACCCTGAGTGATATCGACCAAACCGACACAATGGCCCCCAAGTAGACTAGAGCATCAACCAAGGAAAAAGAGATACAGGCTACGGATACACCTTTGGTCAGCAGGCTGAAGAACATAAAAAATGCCAAAGTACAGGAAATCCCATGGTAGAAGCTATGGACTGAGATCCAAGAGTGGCCCTTTGTTGACAAAAAGGCCACTCAAGCAGCACAGAAGATCCAACGCAACACTCTCTTCAGCTACGCCAATGCACCGCTGATGGCTAGCTTTGGTGGCATGAAGGAAGCTGCTATGAAGTTCATTATCAGTCGATATCACAACAGCCGATTCTACTTTGATGAGCTGATCGACATTTTTGGAGATGTCATCTCCAAGCTGACCAATCTCTCTAATAAAGGAGACCCTGTACCAGTTGGAATCAAAGAAGGACTGGTCGAAGAGCTCATTGGATCACCTTCCGAAAAAAAATCAAAAGGGTTGATGATCAGCCAAATAACAAATCGAACGCCACAGATTGTGGCCAAAATTATTGCAATCACACTCACTCTAGCAGTTCGAGGCAGCAACCTCAAGTTAGAGATGCTGGAAGCCGTCGACGCTATTGCCACCGACGGACGATTATACAGATGGGGGGACTACATCACCGACATGGTAAAAACCATCTGTGAGCGATGCCAATAAACGGGGGGAATCATCAAGTTCCCCTCCCTCATCTTATGGATTTTTATGTACCACATCTGCCTAGAGGGGATCCCAGTCTTTCGGGAATCGTCCAGGTTCGACATGTGGAGGTTTAAACCCTTCTCCCAGAAAGGAACCCTGCATGAACTAGAGCGTGGGAAAGTACTCCTGGAGAACTGGTTCCAACAACTAAAATTTTGCACGACTAGATGGAGGGTTCCTCAAAACATCTAATGAAATCTACCCACGAACTCCCACATCTAGCTGGAGCTCGACCATACCTTGGTGTGGTACATGTAGGGCAAGGACTCCAACGCCAAAGTCCTCGACTACTATCCGTTTGTCGACCAGATCTTTCAAGAACTATCTCAACAGGCTAAGACGAAGATACCAGTACCAACAACAGCCAAACAGATCGACTTCTCGATCGAGGAGCCACTCACCAAACAAGAAAAGGAGGAAGACTATGAGCTCAACGTCTACATTAGCACATTTGTGTCGGAGGAGACACCGGTCGAACACACTAGTCAACTATAGATAACTATCAAACCTTCGACTGCAAAGAAAACAGAACCACAGCCCCCAAAGCTAAAGCCACAGCCACAGCAGCAGACAACTCCCTCGGCTCCAGCAAGTGTCACCCCGACTCAGGAACCGATGAGCAAAGTCGAACCAGACAACCCTGAGTATGTTGTTACAAAAGGCATTATTCGGAAACTTGCCAAAGAAATAGCAGCAGCCAGGAAGAAAATAAAAACACAAGAACAACAACAGGGTAAAGGTAAGCGCAAACTTATCATTGCCGAATCATCAGACGATGAAGACGAACTGGAAGCTACGGCCCTTGACATTATAGAGGATGCCGCCACAAATAAAGTGTCGGTCGAAACCCAGTTCCAGCGCTTTGTCGATGCAGGAGCACAAGCAGGTCGACCGAAGAAAGAAAAGACTGCGACGACGCCTGAAAATGTTGTCGATCTTGTGTCGACACCTCCACCCCCATCATCGACAAAAATAATCGAGGAACAAACACCGGAACAATAGTCAGTCAGTCCCCTCGGCTTATACAAAAGCGCAATGCCGGAGAGGGCAAAAGAAAAATTTGACAGAGACATTGACTTGCAAGATTTCTTTGAGACACTGCCTACACTGTTTAAGTCATCTCAGAAGATTTCCACCCAGGGACCTATCTATACAGGAAGGGGCACACAACCCCCATTCGTTACAACCATCACGTCGACCTTCACAAGACAACCTGACAAGGAAGGTCACATGCTACTATTGCATCGGTTGACCCTGTACCCCAAGCCGACCTACCAGCCACTACACCCACAGAAGCAGAAATGAATTCTGACGTAAATTCACACCACTAACCCGACAACCCACCACTCAACCATACTTCCCCCAAACCCATCACCCTCGACCATTCACCAACTCGATCAACACCACCACCACCACCCCTTGATTCAATGGCAGGTCCACCACAACCGACTACATCCACACAACCAGAGGTGACCACCATCCCACCTCCCCAATCAGACAAAGCATCAGCCTCTAACCCACAAACCCAAGATCCCGAATCAACTGTTGCAGGTACACAGGAGATAGAATAAGAAAAGCATAAGAAAAAGAAGGAGCATCATGGGAAGTCTCCCAAAATCCAAATTAGCTTAAAGGATGCAAGTTCCTTGACCGACACAGAGATGGGACAACTCCTCAAAACCTTAGCGAGTGAAGCAAAGATGAGGAGTGCGAGAAAAAGTAAAGAACTCCAGGCCAAAAACACAGAACAAATCGAGTTTCTCGACAAATGCAGGAATTTGGCCCAGTCCATCATGTCGAGCCCCATAGAGATCGACACAGATAGATCACTTGAAAGAGCGTATCAGCTATTCGAGAGCATGGTGTCGACCCTCCAAGCGCACATTCAGGAAACCAAGGAGGAACAGAAAGAGGAAACTGCCAGACTCCTAATGGCACAACACACTGCATTTTATGAAGCGTACAAAGTATTGCAGGACCATATGGAGGTGTCTGTCGTAACCGAAGAAGTACTAAGAGATTGGCCTACTCACTATAGGCAAGTTTACCAGCAGACACGACAGACTTGACAAGGGATTCAGGCACTGGAGAGCAGAAAGACCACTGAGGAAGCACTTAGAACGACAATAGAAGAACATATAGTTCTTGAAACTGCCAAACTGCAGAAACTCGAACGGGAAGCACATCAGTGGGTGCAACAAGCTCTCCCCAACTTAGAGAAAGTCGACATCATCTGCCCATAGATGAAATGACTTATTGAAACGACAGAGGAGAAGGACTAGTTCATGGGTCTCGACATGGAGAGGATAGCTGAAGTCTCCATCTCGGAAACGATGTTGATCTTATTAGGTTTAACCACATTGACCATCGACATCCAGAAAGTTTTGCAGAGTTGGACAGATTTCCAACGTCACCTCGCCATCATAGCCCCAGCCATTGTTGAAGTCTGCGTATAGAAATGACTGACCATCAGACTTCATAGCCCACCGCAATAAATTTTTACAGCCAGCAAGAATTTTTTGTACCTCCCTATTTCTTCGGGGCGAAGAAACGTTTTGTTCGTGGGGGAGATGTAGAAGGAGCAAGTCGATAAGTCGACTTGAACAAGAGCCGACTTAGTCGATCAGCTGACTAAGGCGATGGGCGGACTTAATCGATCAGCCGACTAAGTCGGTCGGCTGACTAAAATAAGAGATTAGGTCGGCCACCTAAGGTCGCGTCGGTTCACTGAATCGACAGGTAGTTATTTTTTAACCATTCTGTAAATCATATATATTAGGCTGTTGAGCCAGATGAGAACTCAATTCAGTTCTCTACGTTGTATGGACTCATTTTGATAATATAATCTGTTTATTCACTTATCTGTTCTTGTCTCTTGTCTCTGTCTATATTTATATATGTTTTAGTGTGTATTATTGGTAACCTTATGTGATATGTGAGATTACAACAACTTCCCATCAGAAGTGGAGTGTGCCAAGATCACAAGGATAAGAGAGAGGTACCTAACACACTCTAAAAAAATCATAGATCTGAAGCTTCCCACCACTCACCTGAAAACTAAACGGATGGATGACCACATCACTAATATATCTCAGAGAGTAATCTAGATGACTCTCTATTGTAGCACTAGCTAGGACATTGGGGAAATGGGGTAAATCCTCCCCTCTTGTAGATATCTCACTGATGAAATAAATATCCTCCTAAGTGGGTTGGAACCACTAACCTCCACCAACATGAAATGCCTGCCTCTAATGATCCAAACTTCAGATGAATTAATATAAAAATGCAGAGTTTCCCTTAAGGGATGTATCCTTCTGATAAAAATTCACGTGGCCAACAATCCTCAATATCACAATCCTACTGAAGTAATTTACTGAACTGTGGATTAAAATGAATAATCTTCAATATCTCTCTAGTCTGATCAGTAATGGGGTGAGGGTACAAATCCCTCTCCCTAGTCTCCCACTGTTTGACCATGTTATATTGGTCAAGTTAATCACACTCCTGTTGAGAAGCATGTCATCGTCATGTCTCCATTTCGCATAGTTCATACAATTAAAATAATATTTAGTAACATCAATAATATTTTTTTCTGTAAAAAAAATAAATAGTTACCACCGATGCACCATAGTAATAGAAGTGCATCGTTTTTGGTGCTTTATTTTCACAAGTTCTTTATTGCAATCCTACCACACCGATACTATATTTTAACAAATTTAAAACTTATATAATGATGCATCAAATGTCTGACGCACTAGTACAATTTATAAAATGGATATTACAGTGAGACGAAATCATATTAGTGTATTGGTGCTTCTTATTTTATGAACACGTTGTTATCAATTTTTTATAAATGCAATACTGGTGTGTGAATGTCACATCAGAGCACTGACACTGATGTACTGGTGTGGAATGAGCGCACTGGCATTAAAATTTTCTAAAATGGTTAATTAATGTGTTGTTGGTGCATTCAATTCAATTAAGCACAATGCTAATGGTGCCTTTACTTCAACCAAACACACCATTTATTCATCACTATTATTAAAATTAAAAAAAATCTTCACGATGCACTTAAATTCCCTAGACTCGTTGTATAATTAATTTGTTCATTTATTATATAATCTTAATCAAGGTGTTTGTTATATAAAAGTGCACCCAAAAACTAGTGCTATAAAATATTGAACTCATCGATTACAATTTTTACGTTAATTTTTATTTTTTATGTTCCGGTGTGTATATTACCAATGCACCTAGGCCATGTTAGATCGCCAAAACCGGTATCGTAACATGACCTAGGTGCACCACATAATTTAGTTTTCTTTAAATACTTGATGTTTTTGTTTACAAAATTTATATTTTATATTATATATTTATGGTTGTGTGGTGCATTCTATCCGTTCGGCTAGTACCATTATTGGTGTGGCCTATACAAATTTACAGGGTGCATCGAATTTCAATGCGAGACGAATGACTCAAATGCATCACATAGAATATTTTATTTTATTTTTTTAAATACAAAAAATTAAGGCTTCAATCAATAAACTAATTCATTAAAAAATTAAATGATGAGGTAAGAAACAACTTACTTGTTGAAAAACCCTTCAAGGAGGCATCATAACGATGTATACAAATTTTGAATTTTGACCATTGTTTGTCAAAATTCAAACTAACAGTAGTAGCCAATATGGATGAAGATTGTGTCCACATGGACCACGGATGTCAGGGCATCCATGTGGGTAAGGTTTCGCGCTAGTGCTCTTGGGAAAAAATAAACTGAGAAGGGGTAAAAACGGATTTTACCTCAAAGTTTGTCTTTTTTATTAAACCTTGTTCTGATATGTTTCAAGTAAAGAACATAGGTGCATGTGGAAAACCTGACGCACCTGATAATAGGTTTTTTAAAATTTAGCGGGGTTTTTTCAGTGAAGTTTTTAATGTTTACAACCAGTGTGTTTGGTAAAGACAAACACACCGATATATATATATATATATA
>LPNX011166585.1:63226-92752 GCA_001517045.1 Pseudotsuga menziesii
GGTGTGTTCATTTATTAAGCACACATCGGTGCATCTATGGTTATCGGTGTTAGATTGAAATCATAATGTGTTTAGATCTATTAAATGCACTGGTTCATTATACTATAAATGTACATGTGCATTTAATACATATAAACACATCAATATGGTTTTTTAAATAATAAGAGCTTTTAAATTAATTTTTTGTTGATTTATATTTTTTCTCTGTTTTGGTGTGATATTATTTAGGTATGCACCAGTGTGATATAGTATGTAAAGCACCATTTTTTTGTATGTTTAAATGCACCGATTGAAAAAATATGATAAACCCTATGCCCGCTCTCCTCTGCTAGAAACCTCCACTATAAACAGATCTCCAGCCTCTTTTTTTATGGGCTTCCTCTATAACCTCTGCTACAGAGCCTTTTCCTTATAATGGGTTTTCCACGGTAAATCATGTGTTCTATTGTGTATGCATGAATTATGATTCACTATTGTTTCTATTATTATTTTTGTTATTATTTTTCTCTCCCATTATATGCTCATTAATACTAACATCGAAAACTAGAGTCACATAAAAAATTTAGACCAACATATACCCTTAAAATGCAAAATTTTCCATGAATATTGAAAGGATTTCAAAAAAGCATTCCCTACAACCTACAACATCTCTTGTAAACAAGGATGAGAAATGGTAGGTTGTAAACAAGAAATGATCTCAAATCCAAATGCCCCATCAACATCCCAAGAACCTAAAGGAAATCCCTTGATCTCCATTAACATATTTTAAATATTCTATTATCCATATGTTCTTAATGTTACCCCTTCTTAGCCCATGTCTCTTCCACCCTCTCAAACTGATCCTCGTCCACCCTATTTCTCAAATATCACCGCTCCCTTACCCTATTTTAATAGTGACTCTCTTCCAATGATGGAGGTATCCTTTTCTCCTTAAATTTTGTTGGTGTATTTGACTCCTCTAGATCTTGGCTCTAATCCCCTTCATTTGCTCTTCCTTGTAATATCCTTCGATTCTCAATTAATCGTTAGAATCCTTGTCATTATGAATCAAGGAATGAACTCAAGAAAAATGGTGCAATCTTAGGATAAATATAATGTAGAAGAGGAAATCCTACTGAAGAAGCTTGGTGTGAGTCCCACAAAGAAATATGCGAAGAAATGGAAATCAAGGAAAAGAACATGCATCTCCAATATTCTATAGGCGCATTCTTACAAGCTAAAATAGGAATATGGCATAATCAAGAGTCTTGGAGTGTTATTAATTTTGGAATTGGGTGGCACCCATAAAACCCAGTTAGGTAAATAAAGATATTTTATGTCTCTTGGAATAGTAAAGAGTTAGGGAGTAAAACCAAAATGGAAGCTATGAGGAACATTCTAAGATTTGAAAACCCCATGGTACTACTATTATTCCAAGGGACAAAGCTACAGGAGAAGGATATGTATGAAGTAGGAAAGAAATTTTGGGGGGGTTGTATACACCTTGAAATAACAAAACTTTGAAACTAAAATAGGATCAAACTACATAGCATTGGATCTTCTTAGAACTAAAATAGAATAAAATGGGTAAGATATACAAAAACTTTAATATATACGTCCTAATACTCCATAGAGAGAAGAAATAGTATTGGCCTTCCATAGAGTAAATGAAATATCAAATAAGAATTGCACATATCATACAAGTAGGAGATTTTAATATGGTATGAAACTCAACAAAAGAAAGAACAAGTAGCATAATCTAGTAGCAATTCGGAGAGAATGTAAAATATTCAATGGTATATTGGTCACTTGTTGACATTGAGTGAAAACAAGGATGCTACAACTAGTCTAATAGAAGAACATTGAGTAATCATAATGATGTTCGGCTTGATTGGTTTCTCATCCATAGTTCCTGATGAGATTTTTAATTTCCTTCTAATTACTCAAAAAACAACCAAAAAGTTTGTGCATTAATTATCAACCATGGATTCTTTGGAACATTTGAGTTATCGGATCAGTGTCTTTCTATTGGTTTTCACTTTATGAAGTTGTAGTCTTTCTTTAAAAATAATATCAGCAATAATTATTAAAAAGGAAAGGAAAATTGAATATTAGCAAGAAATTAACACACTCATCATACCAACAATTCACAAAGACCAAATACAACAAACTTGCAGATGAAAAGGAAATCCAAATTTGAACCACGTTGTGCATAAAATAAATTCACAAAATCAGAGTTTAACCTATTGCAAAATTTGAGAATTAATTTAGTGCAGAAATTTAACTTTTAATTGTAAATCTACTCACCTAAAAAGGAAACAACATCTAAGCTAACAGGAAATTAATCAATTCTTTCCAATCTTAAAACACTTCTTTCACTTTATCATTCATTTCCTTAAACAACAATTTCAATTTGAGAAAGATATACTCACTCAACCTAAAAGTGATACGAGTGCCTACTTCAGACAGTAATTGATTAAAAAGGAGAAGATATTCATCATCGAAATGAAATCCTATTAGCACATAGATAATATCCAAAGTAAAAAATCATTCACACAGTTATGTAAATCTACAATAAAATTAGGCAGCCCAATATCTAATCTACAAAATGAAAACATAATTAGCACTTTCCTTCTAAGGGCTCCTTGCCTCTAGAGATAGGATTTTGATGGTAGTCTACAGTCAAAAATAAATTCTCTCAACCAAATCTGCAAAACTGCAAAAATAGGAACTAGATTCACCAATTACATTAAACACAAATTGTCAATACAGATCTCTACGTGATTTCTCCAAAATGTCAGCTAGTCTCTTTGATAGGAGACTAGCTTTTTACAACAATATCTAGGAAAAATATATTATTAGAAAATCATTGAGACAATACTGATATCTAAGGATTCTTAGTCGTCTCTAAGGTTTCAAAACAAACTCATAATAGAATTTAAACAATAGTGCATTTGTCTAAGTTGATCTTCCAAGAACGTTATTGGAAAATGAAGATTTTGTTAAAATTATAGAAAAAATCAGAATAATAACAACTACTATCCCAAACCTTAGGAACACTCTATCCATATCTAGCTGGCACATACATGTAGGATCGAGCTGTGAAACCTCCCATAGAGCGTTCGAATCTTCTCTGTAACTTCCTATACTATTTCCACGGGTACTCATGGGACATCTGTATGAGATTTATAGCTACAAAAAAATCCCACGCTAAGGTTCTACAACGTCTATGGTGGTTCCAAAGCTTCCTCAAATATTTTATAAATGTTCTACAGCTTCCACAAAAATGTCATGGGTGTTCCGCAGCTTCAATAGGACTATTGTGCCGGCCCCATAGGTTCTACAAAACTATCATCTCAATATTATTGTAGCATGGAAACTCTTATGAGTAACTGTGAGCATGCATTTAAACACCTGCAAATCAAATAATAATAAAAGTACAAAAAAATACAAACTACTTCATACCATATGCCAAAGGTGTGCAATCTAAGCATAACAAGGAACAAGTGAAGCTTTAGAAGATTGCAAAAATAAAGGTAACTGTGTCAATAAGGAATTTTATGGATGCAATATTCAAGGCTGTCAACTCCCCCCAACCAAGGACATTGCATGTCCTCATGCAAAGTTATAACATTGTTCTACACTGGGAGAAGTACACTAGTAGAAGTAATAGGTGCATACTCCAAACCAAGAAAAACTTTAGGGGCAAATAGAAGTAATAGGTTCAGAATCCAAACCAAGAAAAACTTTAGGGGCAAAATTTAGCCCATAAGTTAATTTTAGGGTTTTTATTTTCTAGAAAAAAAATCACCAATTTCCATTTTTCCTAAAGGGATTTGCCCAAACTCCATGGGATAAAAAACATTTACTGTAAAAATCACCAAAATTGTTCCAAAAGTATATGAACCTTCGAATTAGTAAGACTTGTCAATGTTTCTACACTTTAAGAAAATTATGAATCCTTAAAATTTTCCTTACTACAAATAGTTGGTACTCCATTTGTAAGAGGGACGACCCTCCTCCTCTGTTGTGTTAATCCCATCTATTAGGTGACAATGTTAAAAAAATAATCCTCCTCCTTTTCCTCAACATGGCTCCATAACAGAGGGAAATGAAACATAATCCCAATCCAATTGCCTCCATGTACTTTGAGGAAATGCAAATATACTTGAAGATGCTCTAATGCCACCTCAAATATTCCATAAGTAAATGGTTCTTTCTTCTTTAATTATGGGTCGATAGTTTTAACTCTTGTTCTTAAGAACAACTCACGTGAAAACTAGATGGATGGATGATTGCATCACTAATATATCTCAAAGAGTAAGCTAGATGACTCTCTGTTGTAGCACCATCTAG
Source organism: Pseudotsuga menziesii (assembly GCA_001517045.1). NCBI lineage: Eukaryota > Viridiplantae > Streptophyta > Pinopsida > Pinales > Pinaceae > Pseudotsuga > Pseudotsuga menziesii. Next base: position 67,562 of record LPNX011166585.1, read on the forward strand.
GACATCAGGGAAATAGGGTAAATCATCCCCTCTCCTAGATAGCACCATTGATGAAATAAATATCCTCCTAACTGGGTTGGAACCACTGGACGCCATTGACATGAAGTGTATGCCTCTAATGATCCAAACTTCAGATGGCTGATATAATAATGTAGAGTTTCCCTTAAGGGATGTATCATTTTGATAGAACTTGATGAGGCCAACAATCGTCAATATCTCTCTAGTTTTAGAAGTAATGGGGCGAGGGTACAAATCCCTCTCCCTCTCCCTATCCTCCCACCGTTTGACCATGTTATATTGGTCAAGTTGATCACACTCATGTTGAGAAGCATGTCATCATCATGTATCCATTTCACATAGTTCATACAATTAAAATAATATTTAGTAACATCAATAATACATTTTTCTTTAAATAAATAAATAGTTACTACTAGTGCACCATAGTAATAGAAGTTCATTGTTTTTGGTGCTTTATTTTCACAAGTGCTTTATTGCAATCCTACCACGCCGATACTATATTTTAACAAATTTAAAACAAATATAATGATGCATCAAATATCCGACGCACTAGTACAATTTATAAAATGGATATTACAGTGAGACGAAATCATATTAGTGCATTAGTGCTTACCATTTTATGAGCACACCATTATCCATCTTTTATAAATGTAATACCGGTGTGACAATGTCACATCAGAGCACTGACACCGATGTACTTATGTGGAATGAGTGCACTGGAATTAAAATTTTCTAAAATGGTTAATTAATGTGTTGTCGGTACATTCAATTCAATTAAGCACAATGATAACTGTGCCTTTACTTCAACCAAACACACAATTTATTCACAACTATTATTAAAATTTAAAAAAATCTCACGATGCACTTATGAAATGTAAGAGAGCCGCAAAATGTGTGCTTAAATTCCCTAGATTCGTCATATAATTAATTTGTTCATTTAATATATAATCTTAATCAGTGTGTTTGTTATATAAAAGTGCACCAAAAAACTGGTGCTATAGAATATTGAATGGATGATTACCATATTTACGTTAATTTTTTTATGTTTATGTTTCAGTGTGTGTCTTACTGATGCGCCTAGGAAATGTCAGAGCACCAAAACCAGTGTGATAACATGACCTAGGTGCACCACATAATTTAGTTTTTTTTAAATACTTGATGTTTTTGTTTACAAAATTTATATTTTTGATTATATATTTATTGTTGCATGGTGCATTCTATCCGTTCGGCTGGAACCGTTGTTGGTGTGGCATGTAAAAATTTATAGGGTACACTGAATTTCAATGCGAGATGAATCACTCTAATGGACCATGTAGAATTTTTATTTTTTTTAAATACAAAAAATTAAGGCTTCAATGAGGTAAGAAACNGGACACTGAATTTCAATGCGAGATGAATCACTCTAATGGACCATGTAGAATTTTTATTTTTTTTAAATACAAAAAATTAAGGCTTCAATGAGGTAAGAAACAACTTACTTGTTGAACGACCCTTTAGGGAGGGATCCTAGTGATGTATAAAAATTTTGAATTTTGACCATTGTTTGTCAAAATTCAAACTAACAGTAGGAACCAATATGGATGAAGATTGTGTCCACAAGGACCATGGATTTCAAGGAATCCACGTGGGTAAGGTTTCACGCCAGTGCTCTTGGGAAAAAATGAATTGAGAAGTGGTAAAAATGAATTTTATCTCAAAGTTTGTATTTTTTATTAAACCTTGTTCCGATATGTTTCAAGTAAGAGAACATGGGTGCATGTGGAAAGCTCGACGCACTAGATAATAGGGTTTTTAAAAATTTAACGGGTTTTTTCAATGAAGTTTTTTATGTTGACAATCGGTGTGTTTGGTAAAGAAAAACACACAAGTATAGATATATTATACCTATGCACCTTCAAGCAAGGTTTGCAAATGAAATTTAAATGAATTTTGAAATGAAATTATTTATATCAGAATGTGGTGTTGATGTATTTGTAACTTCGGAATGTATTCACTTGTATATCTTATATTGTACCCGATGTTCCTATTGGGAGAATAATTAATATAATAAATTCATGTAAAGTCAATGAGGTTAACCCTCCATTGTAAGTCGAGGAAATAGTCCCCACAATTGAGTTAAGGTTAACCGTCCTTGTTGATCAGAGGGAAAAGTCCCCACAGTTGAGGGGCACTAGGGTTATTAGACTCTCCTAGAGATGTCGGCCTTGGTAATTAATTGTCAAGTTGGAAACTAGTATAACTAGAGAGTGAGACTCTCTATTTGTAACAAACACTCACTCAACTGGGGCGCATAAGTGAGAGAGGAAGTGCTGGCACAAGTGAGAGAGATCAACTGTCAAAGATCATCTTTATGTTTTCGGGTTTTACTTTTGCTATTGGTGCTCATTCTATCTCTAAGGAAGTTGTGGGTTTTTCTCCTTTATGGTTTCCCTGAGTAAAATTCTTTGTGTCTCTTGTCTCTTGTGATTGATTGTTGTGCTTGTTATTCTCTCAGTAAATATCCTAAGATCATATTGTTGAAATAAATAAAAATATAACATAGTATCACAACTAACCTAAGAAGAGGACACTATGTAGCTGTAGAAGCTAGGGATTGTTACTTTTTGGGTCTCTCTCCACAATCCATCAGAAAAAGAATGCTAGGCTAACTCTCCATTGAAGGGTGCATCTTTTTGTCGAAGCAGAATTTGATTCCGAGCAATTTCAGTTTTTGTTGTGGGAAATTAGGGCTTTTTACAGAAGAGGAATTTTTGAGTGATCTCGGCATAGGTTTCTGTCATCAAAATCGAAGTTTAGAGACCAAGGTCGATATTTTTGGTTGGGTAAAACTATGGGAAAGTCAAACCCTAGTTTGACCCCGGGCCCGAAAAACCCTAAAATACTAAAATGGGTAGTTTTGGTACATTCACTATATATCGGGATTGAAGAAGTTTCAAGGGATGAAATGTTTGCAGGCTAAAGATAAAATCCTTATGTACCCTGTGTAAAAAATTTAGCCTCATATTCACTATATTCTAGGAGATATGTTTCCTCCAAATCAGGGTTCCAACCTCTTCCAGAATTCATCCCTAAAGAGGACACCTACGGAGAACTACTATATCTCGGGCTACAAAGGTCCAAATGAAATTTTGCAAGATTTTATAGATAGGGAATGGAATTTCCTTTCTGTGGTAAAAGTTTCAGACCCTGATGAGGAAACAGGGACACGTGGAATTATACATGTTTTCTATGTTGAATAGTCCTGAAATAAGTCACCTTGGGAAAACTATCCTAAGTCCCAATTGGTGAAACCAATTTTGGTAAAACCTGTGGTGTTGGAAAGAGGAAAGATAAGTTTACCTTAGTATGAAAATGGTAGACACATAGGAGCAATCATTTTGGAGATACCGCAGAAACAATATCAGGAATTTCTGTAGAAGAAATTGGTAAACTAGGGCTTCCTGTTCCAGGAGCTTCCCTCCATTATTTTCAGAAAAGGAATACATTGGACAGCTCACCTTGAAGAGTCCTATATTTCTATCCAATAAGAAGTTTGAAATTCCAAGTTTTGAAAAATAGGGTTTCTCTAATAAACCCTAGATTAACCAACTCCGGAACCAAGCATGGAAGTATAGGATTTCACTGGTTCTTGAAGAAAATGAATTGGACACCTACATAAGTGGAGAGGTTTGAGTTCTAGAGGGAGATGAGGATAAAAGCCTTACACAAGAAGAACTTGGTCAAGGAGAGATCATTTCTTATTCAATCAAGGATCACCTTATACCACAAGTGTCTTCCCTAAAGACACCTAAAGAGATGTTTGATTCGTTGACCAAACTATAAATCGGAAGATGACTTTGAGAAACCAGTTGAAGAATGTGAAGATCCAAAATGCAGAGACCATATAGTCATACTTTACAAGGGTCTCTCAAATCAAAGAACAACCTGAAGCGGTAGAAGAAGAATTAGAGAATGCAAAAGTTGTGATAACTACCTTGAATGGCCTCCCAGAATCATGGGATTCATTCATTCGAGTAGTGTGTGCCAGAAGGAAGTGATTACTTTCAACACACTCTAGGAAGAGCACACACAAGAATAAGCTCGGCTCATAATAAGAGAAAGAGAAGACCAAGCTCTCATGATCCAAAGAAGATCCCTCAAGCAATGAAGAATACAAAGGACTCAACTCTTGAAGAAAGTCTTATCCATCTTAGCATTTGGATAAGAAATGATGATGTCATGAATGAAGAATATGATGAAGCAGAAGGCTCAAGAAGGAGTCTACCCATGAAACAAATAAAGGTAAGTATTCATTTGTGATTTCATGATATTATTTTGTTAGGCATTTGTTTATATTCAGTTGATGTGTTATGCATGATAGATTGTTTTTCATTAATGATAGTATACTACTAATATGCATGTGATGGGTAAGTATCCCATGGTGCTATACAACTCTCCATTTCTACTTATCTAGAATGAAATCTCTTTGCTGACATATTGGATTAGTGCAAAATCTCAATGTTGTCTTGGTAGAGATGGAAGGAATCTAGAAGATATGGATGAATGTTGTATTGACTAAAATAGTTGCATGATTATATCTTAATGCAAAATAATTTTTCATTATGAATATACCTTATGAAATGTTTCTAACCATACAACTAATGCATTTGAATTGTAGGAAAGATCACGTACAATCGCATACAAGAAAAGAAGGATGAGACTTGTTTCGATGAACAAGTGACGACAGTTCAAGAAAGAATCCAAGATGAAGAATAATATGACAATACTTTCAAAGAAAGGAAGAGGTCTCAGACACAGTGTAGTTATGTGACATTGTTGAGCAACATCATTGATGCAGATCCTTCCAGCTATGAAGAAGTAGCCAAGAAGAAAGGGAAGGACAGTACCAGTTCAAGAAGAATGATGTCTAAGATGTGGTATCAAGACCTGAAGAGAAGTCTACGGGATACAAGGCAAGATTCATAGCATGAGGCTTCTCATGGAAAGAAGGCATAGACTACGAAGATACATTTGCAACTACTAGAAGTTAAGACACATGACATATAGAATCATGTGTGCAAATGAAAGAAGGCCTTGTACGAGCTCAGGAGACACCCATGGGATAACACATACATGAGGAGCTTGAAGATCACCTAGACTGATGAATATATTAACCTTTGCTACAAGGTTAAAGATGAATCCTATAGAGGATGAAAAGCTCACATATGGGTGCGAGAAGAACTTTTGAAAAAGTTCAAGATAGAGGATCTTGGTATCCAGTGACCCTAGATGGATACATAGAATATTAGCAGCATAGGAAGCTACTTTTCACTCCAGTATAGAATGTTTCAATGCATAGAGTACGAAAGACAGAGGGAGTATGATGCTCCACTTCAGAGGGAGTGACTATAGAAGATCCTGAGGTTCAACATGGTACGACAGGCTGGACAGATTACTGATGGCTCTAGCATTTACTGAGAATATTTCAACCTTTATTTCAAGGTTGAAGGAAAAATACCAGTGATGCTCTTGTTATATGTCGATGACTTGTTCCTGACAGAAAAGAGGAACTCATTAAATTTGCAAGAAGGAGACTTGCTGTCGAGTTCGAGATGAAGGACTTGGGGATGATGCACTACTTTCTAGGCATGGAGGTGTGGCATAATGTGGATGGAATCTCCCTGGGACAAGGGAAGTATGTAGTAGAGATCCTAAAGAGGTTTAGGATGATGGACTGCAAGGCCATGACCACACGTATGGCATCAAACTTGAAGCTATTGAGTGTTGCTTCATCATAATCGATTGATGCCACGATGTATCATTAGATGATTTGTTCCTCGATGTACCTGACGAATACGAGACCAGATATTTGGTTTGTTGTGAACACGTTGAGACATGGTCACGTGATGGTTGCAAAGCATGCAGCAAGGTACCTAAAGGGTACAGTTGATCATGGGATCACGTATGAAGCGAATCAAAAGATTAACCTAGAGGGTTATGTGGATTCAGATTGGGCAGGAAGTGCCATTAATAGGAAGAGCACTTCGAGGTGCTGATTCAGTATGAGATTAGAAAGGAGCAGTGAAGCTCTAGTATGTGATCCAGATCGAGATATCTCAAAAGAGGGAGTTCTAGCATAGCCGATGAGACAGGTTGCATGAGCATAAAATATTAGCAAAGCTCGTAGGTGGATCAGACATAAATTGTCTTGTAGTTTGTCCTCGGATCGGTCCGTGCAAAGCTCGCAGGTTATCCTTGGACATAATCAATCCCGATGTGATTCTATGCTAGAAATGGCCAACGTGAAGTTTGAGTACTTCAGGTAGAATCTTGGTGTTCTCTAGATCGGGGTTCCTTCCAAGGGGAAGTGATGATTCCATGATCCTTTTTGACACGGTGATAGGATTGGTTCCTTCCATGGTCAGATGTAAGTGCAGAGCCATCTAATATGACTATGGGATTGTCTCTCACATGAGCAGATATAAGTGTAGAGCCATTCTGATATGACTGTGGGATTAGCTCCCACATGATCAGATGTAAGTGCAGAGCCATTCTGATATGACTGTGGGATTGGCTCCCACATGATCAGATGTAAGTGCAGAGCCATTCTGATGTGACTGTGGGATGGTCTCTAACATGATCAGATGTAAGTGCAGAGCCATTCTGATGTGATTGTGGGATTGGTTCCCACATGATCATATGTAAGTGCAGAGCCATTCTGATATGACTGTGGGATTGGCTCCCACATGATCAGTTGTAAGAGTTAGGCCTTTCCACAGATGATAGTAGGTGTGTCCTATCATGCTGATGGTTGTAAGAGATGGGCCTTTTCATAGATGGTAGTAGGTGTGTCCTACCATGCTAGTGATTGTAAGTGCTGTGCCTTTTCATAGATGGTAGTAGGTGTGTCCTACGATGTTGTTGATTGTAAGTGTTGTGCATTTTCACAGATGATAGTAGGTGTGTCATATCATGCTAGTGAATATAAGTACTGTGCATTTATGACATGTATGCTGGATGTGTTCCTCGCATGGTCAGATGTAACTGTAGAGCCTTTCTGACATGTATGCTGGATGTGTTCCTCGCATGGTCAGACGTAAGTGCAGAGCCTTTCTGACATGTTTTGGGCCAAATTAATTTCGTTTTAATTCTGTTGTAGTAATTGCCCAGCCATTTAATTTGTCAATCTGAGGTTCATAGGCTTACGAAGCACATGCAAAGTATATGCAGGACTGAAGCTAAATTAAGCTAATGTAACCCCCTGTGAAACTAATACTAATCTAATCTAACCCCCCTTAAGCTGAAACAAGCAATTGTTAATCTAATACTGGAAGATGAAACACACGGCTGAAATTAAATTGCATAAAAGAAATACAACAAGGGTGGACTCCAGATATGAGTTGATTAAAATTAGGCAAAGGGGTGGACTCCATATATACCCGAGAGTACTTGGAGTATGTCCAAAACTAAACCTTCACGGCTACCTGCAAGGAATATGTGGGTTGAATGGAGTCTTTGAGGCTATTGTTCATAATGCACCCACAGGTGTAATAGAGATCGGTGCCCCAAGGTCACTTTTCAAGAGTTCCCGCTTCCTTTGGGTATTTTTCCACCGTAATGGTTTGATCAAGGTGTTGGATTTTCACCTGATGGTTTGTCAATTTGGGAGAGTGAATCCTAATTATTCTAGTCACTCAAGTGATTTTGATGTAGTTTTACTGATCAGACGAACCACATCCAAGTGCAGAGCATACACACCGGAGTCTTGTCAATTTTAGTAAATTTTATACAAGGTGTTCTTATTAAAAAGAAAACCCCCAGGAACCTCTTTCGGTCCAAGTGGACCTCAATCAGGGAATCAAGGAGGGGTTGATTTTATTATGGTTACTGAAACAAATGATGATATAAAATGAAACATAAAAATATAAGCAAACCACAATTTTCTAATTAGACTACCACAAACCTTTGTTCACCTTTTGGCTCAAAAGGAGGATCATGGGGTAAGTATTAAAGTTACTTTGAAACCAATAGAAATGGAATATGGAAATTATTTTAAATCAAAGTATACTACCCTGCATATTATTACTACGCTAGATTGAAAAAAGATGAACGAAAAGAAAAAAATGATACGGACGCAAATCCCCTCAGGGGGGATGGCGAATAGGCTCGAAAGAGCCTTTTCGAAAAGATATTTTGTTTTTATTAGCAGCGATTTACAATATCAGAAAATTGAAATTGATGCAATTTATTCCTTTTTATCTAGGATCCAAAGGCTTACAACAAGCTTGAAACAAGCTAGAATTAAAACACAACAGTGGGGAAGCTTACAGGAAGCTCTGGGTCGTACAAGAGTTGAAATTTGGGCAGAGTATCCTCTTTTTTGTTAGACCTGATAAAAAACAGAGAGCAATTAAAATCAAATGTTCCCAAAGACACTTTAAAAGTGTTTTGGGTCACCACACTAGTTACCGAAAAAAAACTAAGTAAAAAATTGTTAAGTTGGGGTAATCTAGTTTTGCAAAAAAAGGAACCAAGGAAAGAAAGATTTCCTTGGGATGTTGGCTTGCTATTTGGGAAGCCAATGAGATGTGCACTTTTATTGTAGAATATGAAACTTTAAAGTACAGCAAAGGAAACTACCTTAAAAGCAAGATACAAATTTTCTTTAAAATGCTTGCAAAAAAGAGGATAATTTCAACTAGATCTCTTAAAATATGACTTTATATGCAAAATAGAACTAAGATCTAAACTTAAGAAAGGATCTTACTATCTAGATCTATATGTAATTTTCTTTGTGAGACAGATCTAAGCAATAAGATTCTTTAAAAGTAACCAATTTGAAAAGAAATTAAGATTTTGAAGGAGGAAGAGAGAGAAAGAGTGTTGGAAGCCTAGGAATGTTGGGCTTTGGAGTCTGCTTTGGTGGAACACTGAGGGACTATGCAATTCAGAAGATATTGAATATGAGGAAGATGCAAACCAGCTCAACCTCTTCTACAAGCGATATCACCTGCAACTTAGAAATCCTTGCACAAACAGATGGTTAAAACATAGGCGCTGCTGGAAGAGATAATTGGAAAGCATGCAATTAAACTTAAAATACATACAACTCCAATAGATCTGAAACAAGCAGTAGTAAGAGCATAAATCAAACTAGAATAAAATCTTACCCTAACAGGAGGGAGCTCTCTCCTTCAAGGCCAACAATTAACCACCAAAAGCAGTGATAAATAACACAGATTATACCTCATAAGCATTTGACAATCACCATCCACACATGAAGAGCATTACACCATAGATATTGCCTCCAAAGATTCTTTATTCCATAATAATAAACAATACAATACAAGAACAAAAACACCTCAATCCCAGTTCTAACTAGCTTGGAAGATGCTGCTTGTGCTTTGATTTATACAAAAACCAGGAGATCCAGCTCAAGGGGGGCGCAAATCCCAAGGAGACATATCAAATCAGCTGATGGAGAGTCAATCAATGTAGATTTGAAGCTGAACTGAGCCTACTTGTCAATCAAGGGCTTGATTGAGCTGACGCATCAATCCATAAACCGACACATCAGTCCACAAAGCTCCCAGGTGAGCCCACATGTGTGGAGGAGAGAGAGAGGTCGCAATTCCCCATAAAGGCTGCTGAAGATCACCTCTAGATCTGATTTGATCACCTCCTTTAGTCAAGGATTTGCCAGATCCAGTCAATCTGGTTAAGATCTGACTGATTTCAATCAAATCGACTGAGAATCCACTAATCTATGATTTTGGATTTGCTCCATTATTCATCAATTTATTAATTAAAATAATCAATAAATGATTTTTTGAGGCTTTCTGACCCGAGTGATGAAAAATCACTCAAAACTAGGAAATAGTGGGTCCATGGGTTTACATGGTGCTCTTAGCTTGAAAATGAGCACCTACATGACTGATACTGATTATTTGGCCCACTTTTATTACAAAATCAATTTTTCCAATTAAACTATTAAAAAATAGCCTAAGTTTTGGAAAAATTAAATTTTAATAAAAAACACTGAAAAATTAAAAAAATTAAAAAAATTAAAAAAACTAGGGGGACTTAGAAATGTTCATATGACTCGACCATGATGCCTAGTATGTTTATTCATTGACACATAGACTCTAATAACCTCAATAGGCCTAAATGCCAAGCGGACCACCCCAACTTTGGAGGTATGGAGTGAAAAACTCATAAATTATCAGTCGTTTACTCAACAACAAATAATAACTAAGGGAAAAAACACCCTGGGCTGATCGGATTGACAAATAAAGTCTAAGAGACTAAGTTTTTTATAGACACTATCATGCTAGAACATTTATTACAACTCCCCCATGGGGTATGAACATGTGATATAGTACAACAAGCACTTCCCAGAAGTACTCCCAAAGGTCTTCTGAAGTCCAAACAAGTTATCCTTGTCCGGTTCACTAGGCTCACTTGATAAAAAACCACTAAGTACAACTTAGGTGGTAACATTTTGGCTCCATCTAGGGACACATTCTTTGACTGAACTTCTGTTCAAAGGAGAGGATGTTAGAACTCCGGAATCTCTGGTTCCTGCATAGCAATTAGAGTTTTGTCAGTAACATGTATATACAAAATTAACTTATAAAAGCAAACTAATGTACATAATTAGTCTATGATGTGCAAAAGGGAATATTTTACAAAATTAATATACAAAGGAAAACATGGTACAAAATAACTATAATACAACAATATCTATGATACAACAACATGATATATAAAATTTAGAAATACATGCAGGGCAAGGTTTAGAAATTGGCCCTGAAACCACTGATGCCAATAAAGGCATCAAACTATCTCGACGAAAAACAACTTGAGGAGGAAACTGTTCATTGGCAAGCTCAACCTTTCTCTTTCTAGGTCATTTAGATAGAAGGAATTTGTTCCTGCTATTTCATCGATGATGTATGGTCCCAACCATAAGCTGTCGAGCTTTCCATGTTTCCCAAGTTTCTCCCGTCGTTTGTCCCAATGCAAAACTGTGTCACCTACTTGGAAGGATCCTGGCCGAGTAGACTTGACAAAGGTTCTCTTGACCTTGTCTGAGTTTTTGATACTTTGGTTAAGGGAATTTCTTCGACTTTCATCTAACTCGATTAATTGGTTTATTCTGTTTTGAATGGCCTCTTCATCTGAGCTAAAGGTCTGGAGAAGCTGATAAACTGGAAGCTTTAAATGGACTAGTCAAGTGACATCTAAGCCATTGACCAGTTCGAAAGGGATCCTCCCGGTTGAACTTTTCTTGGTGATCCTGTCGGCCCATAATGCTAATTTGATCTTGCTATCCCAAGCCTTCTTATTGTCACCCACAATTTTCTTGATTATGGTCATTAAGCTCTTGTTACTTGATTCAGCTAGACCATTTCCTTGGGGGTAGTAATTGGATGAGTGGGATAGGACAATTCCGTACTTGAAACAGAAAGATGATATCTTAGAGGAAACAAATAATGGGCCATTATCCGTGATGATTCTGGCTGGCACACCGAATCTTGTGATAATCTTATCTTCTAAGAAATCCATGACTATAGCATCGGTTGCCTTCTTGGTGGGTATCGCCTCTACCCACTTGGTAAAATAATCAGTGGCGGTAAGAATCCAAGAATAACCATTGCCCGAGTTATCTTTGAACTTACCGATGAAATCAAGCCCCCACTTTTGGAAAGGGGCTTGCACTACTATTGGATTTAAAGGCAAGGCTTTCATTTGTTGCTTTCCATTGAATAACTGACACTGGGGGCAAACTCTGACATCCTTGTGCACATCTGAAAAATAGGTTTGGCCAATAGTAACTTGCTCTAAGGATTTTATGGGCGGTTGTTCTTGCTACAAAATGTCCACCACAAAATCCTGAATGGAACTCAAACATGAGTTTTTTGGACTCAGGTTCATCGACACATCTAAGTATCAAACCATCGGGGTTTCTCCAACCCAAACCATCTTTTGTAAAACAATACTTAGTTTCTTTTAACCTTAATGCCCTTCTTTTATGGCCAAGTAAGTGATCGGGGCAAGTAAGGTTGCAGAGGAAGAATATGATGTCGGTGTACCAAGGGTGCTGCTCTAATCTCTGAAGCTTGTCTGATACACTTTTTTCTGAATCACTATTCTGGCAGATTATTCCTAAGGCCTTTTCATTTCCTTGGGCCAACATCTTTGCAAGACCCTTTCCTTTAATTAGCTTAGTAGGTTTTATCTCCAAATCATATTCTTGAATCTTTGAAACCCACTTACCCTTGATTCCTAGACAGTCCTGTTGAGACATGATATCCTTGACAGCTGCATGGGGTACATACCCAATGATTTTGGAGTAACCTACATAAGTTCTGAAATGTTTAAGGGACTTAACAAGAGATTAGTCCTGTTTCTCCATGGTGGTATACTTCAACTCTGAATTTTGCAAGGCTCTACTCATAAAGGCTATAGGTTTCTCTTGTCCCTCCTTATTGTTTTGAAGCAAAACACTGGCAATGGTGTCTTCTGAGGCAAAGGAAAATATCTGGAATTCCTTGGAATAATATGGACTGATCAAGACCGGGGACATGGATTTGGCATCCTTGATAGACTTGAATGAAACTTTCCCTTCATCTGTCCACTCAAACTTAGCATCTTTATTTAATAACTTTTGTATAGGTTTCATTAATTCTGCTAAATTTGGGATGAACCTTCTTATGAAATTGATCTGACCATTAAAAGAATGGAGAGATTTTAGATGCTGAGGCAAGGGTACTTTCTTAATGCCTTCAACTCTCTCAGGATCAACCTTAACACCATCCTTAGAAATGGTGTGCCCCAACAACTTGCCTTCATCATCTCCAAAGATTGACTTGGCGGGGTTCAAGGAAATACCATATTTCTGACATCTTATAAAAACCTGCCTAAGATGACTTATGTGGTCAGATCTTTCCTTTAAAAAAATACTTAATTCATCTTGATATATTTCAATTATTTTGCCTATAAGTTCTTTGAAGGAAAAATCCATGGCTCTTTGGAAGGTGGCACCTACATTCAGTAAGCCAAAAGGCATTCTTAAAAATTATAGGTACCCCAACGTGTGGTGAATGTAGTCTTGTGTTGATCCTCCTTATTTACCAACAACTGGTTATAACTGGAAAATCCATCCATCATGGACATCATTCCTGATCCTGTTACTCTTTGAAGCAATGTTTCCATGTCGGGTAATGGGTAATTATCTTTGAGGCATGATGTATTCAGATTTCTAAAATCGATACATATTCTAATTGACCCATTCTTCTTTCTGACCACAACTAAGTTGGATCACCAATATGAATGTCTTGTAGGTGCTATGATCCCTACTGCTAACATCTTCTGAAGTTCCTTCTGCACAATGGGGGCCAACTTAGGATTTATTCGCCTAATTTTTTGTTGGAAAGGTTTGACCTCCTTAGCTTCTTCTGTGAGGGGAATAGTGTGTTGAAACACATCCTCCTGATAGGATTTAAGCTCATCATAACTGAAGGCCAACATATCTCTATACTCTTTGATTAAGTTGATCAAATTGTTCCTTTCCTTTTCCGAAGTACCTTTTCCAATTTTTATTAACTTGGGGTCTTTGTCAGTTCCTATGTTTATTTCCATATAATTCCCAATTTTTATTTCTTCTTTTCGTTTTTTATGATGATCCTGTTGATCAAAGAGATTCTCGAAATCTATAAGGTTACTTGGGATGTGATTCCCTACATTGTCCTCGCACTACTGATACTCTTTACCCTCTTGCTGATAACTGATCTTGCAACCTTCAAACTCTTGTAGATTGTGGATGAATCTCAAAAGTTTCCCATCATCCTTAAACACCTGCCACTGAGCTATATTATCTAGAATTGAAGGTCTGAAATTAATTTCCATCTTTTCGTTCCCACTAATCATTTCATCTGATGGCTGGAGGGTGGATGCTGCTACTGCCAATTTATCTGCTAACCCATTCATTTCCCTGTGGATATTTGGAATGTTGAGTGCATCAAACCACTCCATAGTGTCCCATGTGGCATTTCTATACTTTCTTAGTCTGTCATTTTTTCATTGATATTGATTTTTAATCTGGAGGACAACTAAATCTAAATCACCCTTTATGTTCAACATCTTTTTCCCCATATCTTTGGTGGTTTCTAACCCTAGGAGCAATGCCTCATACTCAGCTACATTGTTTGATGCTTCAAACTCTAACCTGAAAGCAAAGTTGTAGACTTTATCTGAAGGAGAGATGATCATGATGCCCGCACCTTTTCTGACTTTGGAATAAGCCTCATCGAAGTACATTTTCCAAACTTCATCTATCTTTTCATTTTTAATGTTTTCCTTAATAGGGGCCATGAAATTTGACAAAATGGCATAGTTTCCAAAGTTATCAGTGAATTGAACAAATTCATTTCCGGGCTTCTTAGGGTTTTCTACATGTCATTTCCTTAGCTTCTCTCTGTGGAGAATCACCCTAGTGTTTTTTGATGCAGGTATAGTAGCATATGTCCAATCCATTTGAATGTACCCACCAAGAGTTGCGGCCCATTTTCTGGATAGCAACATACCCCAATTATCTGGAACATCTATTATTACCACATCCATCGACATGTCGATATCAGGATACTTGGCCAACTTAACTTGTAAATTTAAGATTATCCCTACCACTTCAACTTCTCTTGCATCTATAGCACAAACATTGTGGTAGGGTCAAGTGACCCTTAGATTTAGTTGTTCCATTACATTTCTTGTCATGAAATTTGATGAAGCACCTGAATATAACATGCAGTTATGAAGGAGGAGGTTGTCAACTAAGAGGGAGACATAAAAAGGCGGGTGGTCTTCTCTTCTTGGATCAACACTGTTGAGGACTATAGGCATATCTATAGGTTCAATATGTTCAGCTTCAAATATAGCATTATTATTAGGAAGAGGATCCTCTTTGACAATATTATGAGCTTTACTTTGACTATCCTCTAAGGCTTTCAACAATTTTAAGGACATCAGTTGCATAAACATGAATCTTAGCACTACTTATCCATTCTCCCATATCAACATTTGATTCAGGGATAACAAGAGGATCTGGGAGGGGAGGAGCGGTTACCTTTGGCTTGTACTGTTTAGACAGTGATGGCTTATCCTTTCTTTGATACACTGCACCCTTGAATCTAACCTCCTTCATTTCCTTGATTGTTTCCAGAGAAGGCATTACACCATAAAAGTTGGAAAGGAGATCCTTCTTGTAACTGTAATCCGTGGCCTGCTTCCAATGCTAGGTTGATAAAGGGTAGGTTCGGCCTACCATATACACATGATCAGACTCGCCTTATGTTGTTTCTTGATTACTAACCTCGGCCATTTCATGTTCTATAACTTGGTTTGCGATATAACAAGTGCTTTCTTGGTGGAATTGATCACAAGGTCTACACCATGGAATGACTTCTTCTACCAGGTTAGTTGAGTCTAACTGGTTTGGAATTCTAGGTTCTTACTGAGGAGCTTTCTTTTGATACATCTAATTTTGTTTAGGTTAAAAGTTCCTAGGTCCATTATTTCTTTCCATTGTGACTATTCTGTTCTGAATACGATTCAATTGTGCAGAATGATTTGCCATGATTTAGTTTTTACTAGTAACCAATTCTTTTATCATGTTAGTTATTTTTTCCATGGGGTCTTTAGAGGTTTCCTTTTCCTCTAATTCAACGGCTTTTCCCTTCTCTTTTTTTTATGAAGTGTTTCCCCTAGTGTAACTTGGAATGTTGGATTTGCCTGAAGACTGCATATTCTTTTCTATTTTCTCGGTCAATTCCTGAGCAGTTTTTAGATTGTCCGGCTCTTTGTCCCTTAACTGGTACCTCAAATCACCAGTGAAATCTTAAATGTAAGATATGAGGATGGAGGCATCTCTTAGCTTGATTTCTCTATGGAGGTCCGCAACCACATGCCTGAACTTAGTATTAAATTCATCAATTGTTTCATTCTCCATCTTCTTTATGTTATGAAGGGAAACAAGAAGATGTCTTGGTTCTTTCTTTCTCCCCCATTTCTTCTTGAAACCCTCTAGGAATTCATTAAGAGTTTTATATGAATCATCACCAAGGTCAGAGTACCGTTCCGCAGCATCATCCTCTAAGGATAAAGCAAAGAGCTTCATTTTGAAACCTTCATGGTTATGGGTAGTATGATTGCAATAACTGACTAGGTGCTTTTCAAACTTTCAGATGTGAGACTTGGCAGTGATGGTATTATTTCCCTAGAATATGGGGAGCTTCTTGATAGCATCATTCAGAATGTCATGAGGATTACCTGCTATCTGAGAAAATTCAAGGGGTTTGTAAAATTCCGTCATTTCTTGAGATTGGAAGGTATGACTCTCTACAAAATGTGATGGATATCTGAGAGGGATTGGTCTCCTAAATTTTCAAGGTTTCTACGAGAAGTCTGCCTATTCAATCTTTCCCTAATAAACCTTTCCGGTTCAGGGAGAGGATTGAATAATTGACGGCAGTTTCTTCGGGTAGAAATTGTTGAAGGGATGTTAGACAGTGGAGTTGCCAAATGGATCGAGTTTTAATTTTTATGTTTTTTAAAGACTAGATCAATCAAAAGTTTTTATCTTTTTAGTTGTTTAGAAAAAAGTTAAGCTAAGTTGTACTCAGGAATAAAAATATTTATCCTCGGCAACAACTCCAAAAGGTGTTGCCGCCTTTCACACACCTGGGTCAAGTGGCAAAAATATTCAAGCCACTTGGTGTGTCCTTGGGGGCAAGTCTCGATTCAAGGCTGTCACCTTGTTCTTGACTCCTCCGTTTAGGCTCAACTCCTAACGAAGCCAAGGGGTGTAGACCCTATTAAGTTGCTAAGGAAAAATTATTTAGTATGGTGATGTTAAACTAAATGAGTTACTTAGGAGTTTGAAATTTAACCATAAACAACCATAGATTATAAGATACAAAAATAGCACACGAAAGCACAATGCTGAGACACAATATATATATAGCAAGAAAATAACCAGTGCCTTAAAATTGAGTCAAAAGATAATCAATGTACTTGCATGTGCTTGGAGTGAATGTTTTGCGGTTGCCTCTTGGTATGTTTTAAGTTAATGTGAAATATGAGTTGATTAAAATTAGGCAAAGGGGTGGACTCCAGATATACCCAAGAGTACTTGGAGTATGTCCAAAACTAAACCTTCACGGCTACCCGCAAAGAATATGTGGGTTGAATGGAGTTTCTGAGGCTATTGTTCATAATGCACCCATAGGTGTAATAGAGATCGGTGCCCCGAGGTTACTTTTCAGGAGTTCCCACTTCCTTTGGGTATTTTACCACCGTAATGGTTTGATCGAGGTGTTGGATTTTCACCCGATGGTTTGTCAATTTGGGAAAGTGAATCCTAATTATTCTAGTCACTCAAGTGCTTTTGATGCAGCTTGACTGATCGGATTAACCATAGCCAAGTGCATAGCATACACACCGGAGTCTTGTCAATTTTAGTAAATTTTATACAAGGTGTTCTTATTAAAAGGAAAACCCCCCAGGAACCTCTTTCGGTCCAAGTGGACCTCAATCGGGGAATCAAGGAGGGGTTGATTTTATTATGGTTACTAAAACAAATTATGATAGCAAATGAAACATAAAAATATAAGCAAACCACAATTTTCTAATTAGACTACCACGAACCTTTCTTCACCTTCTGGCTCAAAAGGAGGCTCATGGGGTAAGTATTAAAGTTACTTTGAAACCAATAGAAATGGAATATGGAAATGATTTTAAATGAAAGTATACTACCTTGCATATTAGTACTATGCTAGATTGAAAAAAGATGAACGAAAAGCAAAAAATGACACTGACGCAAATCCCCCCACGGGGGATGGTGAATAGGCTCGAAAGAGCCTATTCGAAAAGATATTTTGTTCTTATTAGCAGAAATTTGCAATATCATCAAATTAAAATTGATGCACTTTGGTACTTGTTATCTGGGATCCAAAGGCTTACAACAAGCTTGTAACAAGCTAGAATTAAAACACAGCAGTGGGGGAAGCTTCCGGGAAGCTCTAGTTTGTCTAAGAGTCAGAAATTGGGTAGAGCATCATTTTATTTTTTGTTATACCTGCTAAAAAAATAGTGAGCAATTAAAATCAAATGTGCCCAAACACACTTTAAAAGTGTTTTGGGTCACCACACTAGTTACCGAAAAAAAACTAAGTGAAAAATTGTTAAGTTGGGGTAATCTAGTTTTGCTAAAAAAGGAACCAAGGAAAGAAAGATTTCCTTGGGATATCGGCTTGCTGTTTGGGTAGCCAATGATATGTGCACTTTTATTTCAGAATATGAAACTTTAAAGTACAGTAAAGGAAACTACCTTAAAAGAAAGATACAAATTTTCTTTAAAATGCTTGCAAAAAAGAGGATAATTTCAGCTAGATCTCTTAAAATATGACTTTATATGAAAAACGAAACTAAGATCTAAAATTAATAAAGGATATTACTAACTATATATATATATATGTAATTTTCTTTGTGATACAAATCTAAGCAATAATATTCTTTAAAAGTAACCAATTTGAAGAGAAATTAAGATTTTGAAGGAGGAAGAGGGAGAAAGAGTGTTGGAAGCTTGGGAATGTTGGGATTTGGAGGAACACCGAGGGACTATGTCATTCAGAAGATCTTGAATATGAGGAAGGTGCAAACCAGCTCAACCTCTTCTACAAGTGATATCACCTGCAACTTAGAAATCCTTGCACAAACAGATGGTTAAAATATAGGTGCTGTTGGAAGAGATAATTGGAAAGCATGCAATTAAACTTATAATACATACAAATCCAATAGATATGAAACAAGCAACAGTAAGAGCATAAATAAAAATAGAATAAACTCTTACCCTAACAGGAGGAATCTCTCTCCTTCAAGGCCAACAATTAACCACCAAAAGCAGTGATAAATAACACAGATTATACCTCATAAACATTTGACAATCACCATCCACACATGAAGAGAATTACACCATAGATATTGCCTCCAAAGCTTCTTTATTCCAGAATAATAAACAATACAATACAAGATCAACAACACCTCAATCCCAGTTCTAACTAGCTTGGAAGAGGCTGCTTGTGCTTTGATTTATACAAAAACCAGGAGATCCAACCCAAGGGGGGCGCAAATACCAAGGAGACAGATCAAATCAGGTAATGGAGAGTCAATCAATGCAGATCTTAAGCTAAATGGAGCCTACTTGTCAATTAGGGGCTTGATTGAGCTAACACATCAACCCATAAACCGACACATCAGTCCACAGAGATCCTAGGAGATCCCACACATGTGGAGGAGAGAGAGAGGGCACAATTCCCCATAAAGGCTACTGAATATCACCTCTGGATCTGATTTGATCACCTCCTTTAGTCAAGGATTTTTCAGATCCAGTCAATCTGGTTCAGATCTGACTGATTTCAATCAAATCGGCTGAGAATACACTAATCTATGATTTTGGATTTGCTCCATTATTCATCAATTTATTAATTAAAATAATCAACAAATGATTTTTTGGGGCTTTCTGACCTAAGTGATGAAAAATCACTCAAAACTAGGAAATAGTGGGTCCATGGGTTTACATGGTGCTCTTAGATTGAAAATGAGCACCTACATGACTGAAACTGATTATTTGGCCCACTTTTATTACAAAATCAATTTTTCCAATTAAACACTGAAAATTTTTAATAAACACTGAAAATTTTTAAAAATTAAAAAAATGAGAAAACCTAGGGGGACTTAGACATGTTCATATGACTCGACCATGATGCCTAGCATGCTTATACATTGACACATAGACTCTAATAACCTCAATAGGCCTAAATACCAAGCTGACCCCCCAACTTTGGAGGTATGGAGTGAAAAACTCAGAAATTATCAGTCGTTTATTCAACAACCAATAATAACCAAGGGAAAAAACACCCTGGTCTGATCAGATTGACAAATAAATTCTAAGAGACCGAGTCTTTTACAAACACTATCATGCTAGAAGTACTCCCAAAGGTCTTCTGAAGTCCGAACAAGTTATCCTTGTCCGGTTCACCAGGCTCACTTGATAAAAAACCACTAAGCACAACTTAGGTGGTAACACACGGTAAATCATGTGTTCTATTGTGTATGGATGAGTTATGATTCACTATTGTTTCTATGATTATTGTTTTTATTATTTTTCTCTCCTGTTATATGCTCATTAATCTAACATCGATAACTGCAGTCACATCCAAACTTTAGACTAACATATACCCTTAAAATGGAAAATTTTCCATGAATATTGGCATTTTTCAAAGGATTTAAAAAAAAAACCTTCCCTATAACCTACAACATCTCTTGTAAACAAGGATGAGAAATGGTAGGTTGTAAACAAGAAATGAGCTCAAATCCGAATGCTCCATCAACATCCCAAGAACCTAAAGGAAATCCCTTGATCTACACTAACATATTTGAAATACTCTATTATCCATATGTTCTTAATGTTACCCCTCCTTAGCCCATATCTCTTCCACCCTCTCAAACCGATCCTCCTCCACCCTATTTATCAATTATCACCTCTCCCTTAGTCTATTTTAATAGTGACTCTCTTCCAATGATGGAGGTATCCTTTTCTCCTTAAATTTTTTTGGTGTATTTGACACCTCTAGATCTTGGATCTAATCCCCTTCATTTGCTCTTCCTTGTACTCTCCTTTAATTCTCAATTCATCTCTGGAATCCTTGTCATTATGAATCAAGGCATGAACTCAAGAAAATGGTGCAATCTTAGGATAAATATAATGTATATGAAGAAATCCTACTGAAGAATATTGGCATGAGTCCCACAAAGAAAAATGTGAAGAAATGGAAATCAAGGAAAAGAACATGCATCTCCAATATTCTATAGGCACATTCTTACAAGCTAAAATAGGAATATGCATAATCAAGAGTCTTGGAGTGCCATTAATGTTGGAATCAGGCAGCAGCCATAAAACCCAGTTAGGTAAATAATGAATGATGTCTCTTGGAATAGTAAAGAGTTAGGGAGTATAACCAAAATAGAAGCTATGAGGAACATTCTAAGATTTGAAAATCCCATGGTACTACTACTATTTAAAGGGGCAAAGCTATAGGATAAGGATATGTTTGAAGTAGGAAATAAATTTCGGGGCAAGTCTATACACCTTGGAATTACAAAACTTTGGAACTAAAATAGGATCAAACTACATAGCATTGGATCTTCTTAGAACTAAAATACAAGAAAATGGGTAAGATATACAAAAACTTTAATATATATGTCCCAATATATTTACTCTATAAAGAGAAGAAATATTATTAGTTTCCCATAGAGGAAATGAAATATCAAATAAGAATTGCACATATCATACTAGTAGGGGATTTTAATATGGTATGAAACTCGGCAGAAGAAAGAACGAGTAGCATAATCTAGGAGCAATTCAGAGAGAATGTAAATGATTCAATGGTAGATTGGTCACTTGTTGACATCAAGTGAAAACAAGGATTCTACAACTAGTCAAATAGAAGAACATTGAGTAATCATAATGATGTTCGGCATGATCGGTTTCTCATCCATAGTTCCTGATGAGATTTCTAATTTTATTCTAATTACTTAGAAAACAACCAAGAATTTTGTGCATTAATTATCAACCAAGGATTTTTTGGAACATTTGATTCACTGGACAATATATATGTCAGTCATTGTGTATTTCTATTGGTTTTCACTCTATGAAGTTGTATACTTTGTTTAATAATACTATCAACAATAATTGTTAAAAAGGAAATAAAATCTAAAGATTAGCAAGAAGTTAACACACTCATCAAACCAACAATTCACAAAGACCAAATACAACTGTAACGTCCCTGACCCTCTGACCGGCGAAGAGGATGCTGCCAAACAATCAAATTCCTCCAGGAAAATAAGCCCATGAACACAAACATGCATAAATGCCGATATAAAATGCTTAGAACATAAAACATGATAAGATGCGTAAAACATACAAGGATGCATAGTTACTCAACATACAGTGGAAGCAAACATATACATTCTAGCATCAACATGTTCATCATTATGGTTCATTAGACATTAGACAGTAATGTAAATGTAGAAGCAAAATGGACAAGAATGCTTATCTTATAACTATCTCATCCTGAAACCAGCTACGTCGCTGCAACGTTCCACCCAACCATAGGCCAACGTGCTCATAAATATCTCAGCAACACTACCACACCCGAGCTAAGCATGATTCCTCAAGGAATAAGGTTCAAAGCAGGCTTACACATAGCCAAGGTACACAATTCATCCAAGCCCACACAGTAGGGTTTATCAGGCCGTCAAGGAGCTAGGAAAGGCTAAATGCTAAGCTGGTGGCCTCAATGGAGAGCTAAGGATGCCTACACCAAAGTTAACCTGAATTCTAAGACATCCACACACCCAACACCAGGAATCAGTCCTTTCTCTGCTACATAGTCCCTCAGGCCCTGACTTCCCTTTCCAATACTCTTCAAGGGTTGTGGAGAAGAAAGCCAACAGTCTAACTCTGTCTGAGTGGCTCCAAACACTAGTTTTCTCAAGCACACCCAGCCTCTAATCCTAATCTCAACAGTCCGAAGACCAACCACTGCATACCGCAGTAAAACAAATAGTTCACAGCTCTGTGAAGAAGATGAAGACAATAGGGTGAAAACCACAAACGAAAAGGTGAACACAGCTCAAGTTAGCAAGATGACTCAGAGTTGTTCTTAGCCCTAACATGGCCAAAACAACTCAGCAACAACCCCACAAGGTACTTGCATACACAACAACCCAAAAACCAGGGGAAGAACAACAGCCCCTAATCTCACAATGAAACAAACGACAGCGTTACACAGTCCGTAAATGGGAAAGAAGCCAAACTCCCAGCATTGACAGGGGAAAACATAAATGCATACCACAATTGGCAACATACATGGCCACAATCAGCAAGGAGACATACACCTACCACTGAAATTGGTATGGAACACATAAGCACACAGCCCTGAGCGTGAAAGGCTCCTGCACCCGAAAATCCTGAGTGACAGCAATGGTTTCTCCAGCTCCCTGCGTGAGGAAAAACAACGCTGAATTCCTGTGCCTGAGAAAATGAGAGGACGAATCTCTACGTGAGGATGGGCAAAACGATGGAGAATTAACAAGACCAAAACCATGAGTGGAATCACGGGAGAGTGGAGAGAATGTTTCTTCTGCCCCACGCGACATGAAGAGGAGAGTCTGCTGGTGGAGTGGGCACGTAGGCAAGGACTGACAGTCCCGCCAAACCCACCACTACTCAACAATACTACTCCCAACTAACCGACAACAGAAGTTTAAATGGGTGGATGACACATGGAAAACTCCCAATGATCCCCATGGGCTTGACAACCCCCCCTTAACCTTAGGAATCATGCCCTTTTCATTCAACATTGCATCGTCGTAGCTAGCTGTAGGTTTATTTTAATTGATGTGCATATTTACAAGATGGAAAAACTATAATGTGCCGAATAGCACGATATACCATCAGCAACGATCCCTATTGCCGAAACATACACGACCAAATCGATGGTGGGGCTTTTTCCTTTAGCTCCACACCACGATTAATTACAATATATACATCATGTACCTTTTTAATGTAACTAGGGTCAGAAATGGAACATTGCAATCCCCTCCCCCTTGGAATAACACCATCCTCAGTGTTCCAATACATAAGAACACATATACAATTTGCACATCCAAAATTTAATTTTTTTGCAGATCTATCCCACGTTCAATTATTTACTTGAACTTTCAGGATCAAGCCCCTTGACTTCCATGAGCTTCTCCTGCTGGTTCTCAGCTTTCATCTTATCCCAAAGTCTAGGAACTTTGTGGCTGCTACCCTTTTTACGTTCCCTCGTTGGGCAGTCCCGGTGTAAATGATGTCCTCCACATTTCCAACATTTCACTGGCTGCTTCATCTTTACCTGTTCAATTTCCTTTGAGTCTTCATGCCTGGAACATTTCTTAACAGATTTCTTGGACGAATGTCCCAATATTGATCCACTTTCCTTGCCTTTACGAATTGCTCCCAGAAGGATTTTCACCTCCTTTTGTAAACTAATAGAGTCTTGCAGAATCTAATGGTTCATCTCCTTCTGCCTTTTCTGTATCTTGAGCATCTCTCCAAGATTCTCTTGGGTCCTGGCTATCATTTGAAGGAGACTTCTAGCCAAGTCCAACAACTTTTGGTCTGCTGCCATGATCAATGTGCACCACTGGATTTCACTTTTCTCACCTATGAAATGCACCATTGAAATTCTGTCAGACCAAGCATAATATAGGCATTAAAATCAGTCAATTAATTGCCCAATTGGCATGACAGTCCAAATCTCATCAAGGAGACTTTCATATTTTCCATGCCTTCCCAACAGGCACATGAGCTCATTCATGTCCATTCTTGGGTAGGGAATTAACCATTTACTTTAAGCAAATACACACATTCCATTTTCAATCATACATGCAACATTCTTTTGTTTTCTCAATGCATTAATATATATATATAATTAAAAGGGCAAGAGAGAGCAGCAAGAGTTTTTCCCCTCTTTGTTTTGTTCCATCGTGGAACCCACACCACCGCTGTGGCTTTTCATGCTCTCAGCCTCTTTCACTTCACCATGAATGCTGGAGCAATCCCTCTTGGTCAGGACACTTAGTGTCTCTGGTCTATTTCAAACCTCTCAACCATAGAGCCTCCCCACAAGGTTTGTCTCGGCTGCTAGGACCTTCACAATCTCACTAGTACCTTTTTCATTACTGCTCATTCTGAGCTCTTCAGGATAGTCACACGTCCACATGCACCCCTGGATGCTCTCATATTCCTCACTTCCAGCGATACCTATATTCAAACTTTGAATAGATTCACATGTTTAGTTTATTCTCAATGGTTTTTATCTCTTAAACAAGAGATTAAAACATCATAACCCAATCATATACACATGTATATTCATAAGCAAGAAATTGCAAAATAATCCAATACTTATTTGTATTGTGTGTTTCCTCTTTGGTCCGCAGGATCCTACTTCACTTTGCAAGCCTTGGGATCGCCTATGGACTTGGATGTTAGGCCAGCACGCAGGCTACGTCACAACATCCTTATATATA